>JAQQST010002091.1:0-10885 GCA_028646485.1 Cryptoprocta ferox
TTAGAAAGGTCTGTAACCACTCTGATAGGTTTCCCTTTATATGTTAGGGCCCTTTTATCCCTAGCTGCTTTCAGAGTTCTCTGTTTATCCTTATATTTTGCCAGTTTCACTATGATATGTCATGCAGAAGATCGATTCAAGTTATGTCTTAGGGGAGTTCTCTGTGCCTCTTGGATTTCAATGTCTCTTTCCTTCCCCAGATTGGGGAAGTTCTCAGCTATAATTTGATCAAGCACCCCTTCAGGACCTTTTTCTCTTTCTTTTTCTTCAGGAATTCCTATGATATGGATATTGTTCTGTTTGATTGTATCACTCAGGTCTCGAATTCTCCTTTCATGCTCCTGGGTCAATTTCTCTCTCTTTTTCCTGGCTTCCTCTTTTTCTGTAACTATGTCTTCTAACTCACCTATTCTCCTCTCTGCCTCTTTAATCCGTGCAGTGGCTGCCTCCATTTTATTATGTGCCTCGTTTATAGCATTTTTTAACTCGTCACGGCTATTTTGAAGGTCCCTAGTCTTTGTATGAATACCTTCTCTGATGACTTCCATGCTTTATTTAAGCCCAGTGATTAATTTTATGACAATTCTTCTAAATTCTTGCTCAGTTATGTTGCTTATATCTGTTTTGAGCAGTTATGTAGCTTTGACTTCTTCCTGGAATTTCTTTAGAGGAGAGTTCTTCTGTTTCATCATTTTGGCTAGCTTTCTGTCTCTTGTCATTTTTAAAAGCTCATTATGTACTCTGCACCTGTTAGTATTGCTATATTAAACGAGGCTCATTGACTGTCCAGGGCCTCTCCATTCAGGAGTGTTCTTTTAATGGTGTCTCTTGGTTTCTCTTGTTGTGTCTTTGGTTATTTGATTTCCCTACTGAGTGATATTTGGGACTCTCCACCATGTGTACTTTGGCTTGTTTCTTGAGGTAGCCCTGAAAAGGAAAACAGACAGACAAACACACAGGGAAGAAAAGCACACAAATGCACAGACAAATCAAACAAACAAGCAAACCAAAAGGGGAAAGAAAAAAAAAAAAAGACAAGAAAAGAAAAGAAAAAAGGGGAGGGACAAAAACAACAAAAGACAAAGGACAGTCTAAAAGCTAAAACCAGCGGAAGGAAGAGATAAGAATGAGATAAGGGAAAATATATCTGAATTGGAAGAATTGATTTAATCACAGCAATGGATCAATGTTGGTCTTTCCCAGGCTCCAGTGGGGTGGTGGGGGGAAAGGAGAAAAAGAAAAAAAGAAAAAATAAGGCAGCTCTCCAGCGCAGATGTGCTGGTTTGGTGTAGGTATACCTCTGGGGCTCCTCCCCGTGGCCCCGCCTTGGTGGTTGTGGGGAGAAGAATGGTGGCGCCCCAATCACTTCTCGAACCAAGCATTGCAACCCATTCTTTTGGGTCCGATCTCCCTGTGCCACAGGCGGGCCAAGTTGTATTTTCCAAGCCCTGCCTCGTTTCCAAACCCTAGTCCACGCACTTTAATGATACTGCCCGAGATGAAATGTACTCCTGAAGGCCGGGTGGCTTCCTAGCTGGAGCAGCCTGGGATCAGGGCGCCGAGCCCAAGGAAAAAGCGCCAGCTAAAGGGGATGGATCTCTCTCCCCGTGTCGTGCGGTTATAGATGGGATGATAGGATCCCTCTCCATCCCAGGTTGAGGTTTATCTCTTCTCTAGAGACAGCTCTATGAGTGTTTTCAGCCTCTCTTTCTTTTCCCCTCATCTCTCCATGGCTCTGCATGCTCCCCAATGCTCTACGCAGAGTGGGGCTCCCTCCCCTCCAAACCTCTGTGTCCCAGCCCATTTTTATCTTCCCCAGTTTTCACTCACTCAGGCACCTATGAGGCTGTCTTCTTTGTGGACTCTGTGTCTTTTCCTCCCCTTCTTGTAGATCAGAGTATTGTGGCTTCAGTCCTTCTTAGTTTGATAGATGCAGGTGGGGGAAAATTACAGAGCTCCCTACTTCTCTGCCATCTTGCCCCCCTCTAGCATAGCATCTTACAGCAAAGTCAGCATGCGATATGTAAAGAAAGGATTCATTCATTAGAACACATTTCATTAGAACACATTTGTTCAGATGAACCACCACAGAAATAAAGAAATTTACCTAAGTGTACATAATTATCAAGGCCTTTCTATCTATCTATCTATCTATCTACCCATCTATCTGATCTATCATCTATTTATGTGAGTATACATGTTTATACATGCATACATAGACATATAAACGAATACAGAGAGAGAGAATTTTCCATCTACTTCATGTGATAGTCAATACCTGACCAGACAAAATTAATGATGGAAAGCTCACTTACAAATTTAAATTAAAATTCTTACGTGTAATGAAAGACCTAAAAGGAGATATATTTTAGCCAAAAATGATTCTTGAAAAAAATAAATTCATTTTACTAACAATATTTTGTTAAGAAGTAATTGAAAAAAATTAAATAAGAAAGTACACTCAGCTATCAAATTCCACATTAATAAGTTGCCTCCACGTAGGTCCATTTTATATTTTAAGTTTATCAAAGATAAGAATGAAGAAAATAGCTACCATAGCAATGACTTGCAATTTTTAAATCTATCTTGAATCACACCTAGTCACCAAAACTTCATGTTTTCAAATAAAGCCCCAAGAAACATATTAAATATAATTAGGTAAAATATGATGCAGCATGCCTAATTTTCAAATTTTTACCAAACAAAAGCTTCATAAGAAGTTTGTATTGAAATGATTATGAGCTATGAAATGATTGAAATTATATCCTTATTGATATTGGAAATAGAAATATGCTAAAATGATCTGCACTTAATTTTCAAAAGTTTAGAATCTGGCATCACCTCACTGATCTTATGGAATTTTGGAAATTGTTTACACATACAATGCTTAATATATGTATTTTGATAGAAATCTACATTCCTATAGCAATGTGTACATTGGAAGGAGAAAAATAAGAGAAGGATGTAAACTATTTAAAATTAAGATGGAATGTGCTGTAAATCACACATTTGACATATATGTGTGTATTTGTGTAGAAATCTCCCTGGCTACCATCTTTTCATAATTTGGTTAGAGCCAAACTTATACTATCTACTTAAAAGTCTATACATATTAAAAAAATTGGAGCACATAAAAATCTTCCCTTTCTATTATTAATGCCACTCTCATATTTTAAAGTGATCATGTGATTATAACCAATATCATCCTTTATGACCTTTATTCATCATTTACTTTTAATAAAGTAACACAAGCTATTCCAGTGATTGAGCTGTAGCTTCCAGAAGTAGCGATCCATTCCTTTCTGCAAATCTTTCAACCATTCTTCAGCAGATTGATACATGCTGGGTCTATTTTCCATCTCCATGGCCTCACTCTGGCCAGGATGTACACCTTCATCTCTGGAGTTACAGGTCTGTGTACACATGTCTTTTATTTCCTGCAAATATGGATAAAAATCAAACTGCCTAACCTGAACATTAGACTCATATTTTCTCATCAGAAAATATTCATTAAACTGCACTCAATAATATATACTCCACAATTGGTAAATGAATAATGCCAATATTCTTAAATTCTGCTAGAGTGGAACACAGGGAGGGTGTTGGATAGCCCATACATACTGGAAAATAGAGACTGGAATGGGTAGAAAATGGAGTTAATCACCATTCTTATTTTCCTTAATGTACATTATCAAGGTAAATTTCTTTACACCTTACATAGTAATAAGCATGCCTTAATTAAAAAAACAAACTTGAGCTCTGGCTAGAGGTTTGTTGTGGTATATAGGTACTGTGTGAATTGTTAGGTCTATTACTGGGCTTCTTCTCTGCCTCTCAATTTTGGGGTTTCAGTTTTATAATCTAAAAATGCTTATTTTTTAGAAATTTGGGTCTATTATTCCACTAAAATATAAAGCTTTAATATATTTTTAGAGGCCATTTTCCACAGTAGTCTGCGTCTTCTTCCTTCATTTTCATTTTATATCTTAGCATAGTTTATCTTAGCCTAAGGTCCTAGTTATGGATCTTAACATAATTTTTAAGTATCTGCTTGTACCCTTCACTGGCTAATTGACTTTGAGAAAATTATACAACTGTGGTGAGAGTATGTCCTTGTTGGTCAAATAATGGGACTGGATAAGATCTTCAAGTACTAGAATTCAGGGATTCTGTTTTCTTCTCACTTTGGGCCAGGCCATACTCTTTTTTTAAAAAAAATCTTTCTACCTGACTAATCATCTGTCTCTTTAATCATTTAAATTGCTCTTCACTGGATGGGCTCCAATATCTTTGCATTATTTTGCCTGAGGTGTCTGAGGTTGGCTGCAGAATTGTGCATATGCTTGTTTATTTCTAGGAGAGTGAGCTCCTAAATCGAGTCAGAGGCAACACAAAATAAATATTTTGATAGAAATTGTCACTATAAACTCAATACTGATGCTTTCTCATTACTAAAATTGTGACCTCATTAGCATTTTTTTTCTCTAGCACTTAGATTGAGGGTCTATGAAACCTAAATAAAGATAAGGTCTTCCTACCACTTCTGTCTCTATAACGTGAACTTTACTTCCTCACCAGATAAGTCAATTTTAAAAATCCATCACAATTAGTAAAACTTTTGCCAAAAAATTCCTTCCAATACAAAGAAATTTTTCCCTTTTATGATTTTTATTACTCGTGGTCTAATTATGTTTTTAATCCGTAGAAATGGATTATGTTCTGCTTACTTTAAATGAATTTAAAATTAAACATACGATTTATAGGCAATATAGAATTAACTTCATCGGGAAACATCTCAAGGTTTTGTTTTCTCTTTTTAAGAATTAAACACAAAATAGGGGCACCCGGGTGACTCAGTCGGTTAAGCATCTGACTGCTGGTTTTGGCTTAGGTCGTGATCTCTCAGTTCGTGAGTTAGGGCCCTGCGTTGGCCTCGGCGCTGACAGGGTGGAGCCTGCTTGGGATTCTCTCTTTCTCCCTCTTTTCCTGATCTTCTCTTCATCTCTCTCAAAAATGAATAAACTTAAAAAAAATTAAAACCAAAATATATGAGAGAAATAAAGATTAATTAAAAATTCAACTCCTTATTAAAAAGTGGAAATTGATATTAACATGATAAGATCTTAAATTAAGGCCTAAAGCAAGCCAGAAGGGAGTGGCATGATTTGTTCAAAGTGCTAAATGGGAAAAATCTGTAGCCAAGAATACTTTATCCAGCAAGGTTGTCATTCAGAATAGGAGAGATAAAGAGTTTCCTAGACAAACTAAAACTAAAGGAGTTCATGACAACTAAACCCACGCTGCAAGAAATATTTTAGGGGAACTTTGAGTGCAAAGGACAGACCAAAAGGGACAAAGACAAGAAAGAATCAGAGAAATATCCAGAAACAATGACAAAGCAAGTATTAAAATGGCACTAAATACAGATCTATCAGAAATTATTTGGAATGTAAATGGACTTAAGGCTCCAGTCAAAAGACATAGGATGTCAGAATGGATATATATAAAAAAAAAAAGACCCATCCTCATGCTGCCTACAAAGTACTCATTTTAGACCTAAAAATACCAAACAGATTCAAAGTGAGAAGATGAAGAAGCATTCATCATGCAAATGAATGTGAAAAGAAAGGTGGAGTAGCAATAGTTATAGCAGACAAACCCGACTTTAAAACAAAGTAGACACGCTGTAGAACTTTGTAGAATCTTTGTAAACACTGTAGGGAAAAGCTCTTCTTAACGTTCTAAGAAATTCTGCCTTAGGTAGGCTTTGTCCAAATTTTTTTCAGAAAGTGTAGAAGGCAATATTAGATTGAACCAAACTCCAAGATTCGATATCTTGGTTATTCCTAAGTTTTTCACTCAGAGATGTCAGTAATGTATTATTTTTAAAATTTAGTTGTTCACCATTGAATTTGTTATTATATAACATCTTGAAAGGTAGTTTATTAATTTGATCTTATTGTCTGTTTTTTTTCTGTAAGAATGAGTTATTACTCAAAAAGACAAATGTAGGAAACAAGCCTCCTATTTATGTCTGCAGTTAAAAGTGTGTAGTCAAAGTACATTACCTGTAATGGAAAATGACAAGTCCAATTCTATCCTATCTCACTAATTTTAGGATCTTTGTAAAGCTTAATGTATTCAAATAATCAAAACCTTGATAAATGAAGCTTTGGGTACCTGAGAAATTGATAGATGTTGATGCGAAGTCATCAGTTAAAACTCTGGACAGTTATAAAATATAATTTAAGCACATGAAGTTTGAATAATGGAAAATAGGGTGCCTGGGTGGCTCAGTTGGTTGAGTGGCCGATTTGAGCTCAGGTCATGATCTCATGGATTGTGGGTTCAAGCCCTGCGTTGGGCTCTGTGCTAACAGCTAAGAGCCTGGAACCGGCTTCAGATTCTGTGTGTGGGTGTCTCTTTCTCTGCCCCTCCCCTGCTCACTCTCTGTCTCTCAAAAAAATAAATAAACTTTAAGAAATTTTTAAAGAAAAATGTAAAATAGAAATGATGAAAATTAGATATTGGTTATATAATAAATATAAGATCAATTTGATAAGAACTGTCAATACATGGAATTAACAAAAAGTATTTCATGAAGATTGGGTAGGGCCACGTGATGTTTCCCACAATTATTAAACATCCAGATTATAGTCAGAGAAGAGGCAAAAAAGTTAATGTTTCTAGACTTCATTGAAATTCTGGATTTGATTCTGTACATCATTCTTCTTAGAATATCTCTCTGAAGCTCATATGTAAACAATAAACCACAGAAAGTATGAATTTAACAATGCCATTCTTTAGGGTTTTCTGAAATATTTGTGGTCCTGGAGATGTTTACCATACTGCTATGTTACTAGATTATTCACCAAAATATATCTCAAACTTAACATGTTAACACTAAACTCCTATTATTCACCCGCACACTCCTATTCCCTCCTTTACCTAAACTGTCACAGGCTTCTTTACCTCAGTAAATGAAAATTATATACACCAAATGCTCATATCAAAACCTTAGTGTTTTGCTTATCCTTTTCTCACATCCCCTCATCTGACCCCTCAGACAATCCTGCTGGCTCTACCTTCAAAGCCCATCCTGTGTTCACGTGCTTCTCACATCTACAATTAATTTTCACATATACAATCAATACCTGTCTAGTCTAGATTATAGTAATCTACTCTAACTAGTCTGTCTACATATAACTTTGACCTTCTTCCTCCCCAGTGGATGTGAATAAAAATTCATTCTAATATGTATAACACCCCCTTGTGACAGATGCTATTATTAGTGTTATGTCCATTTAACCAGTGATAAACTAAAGCACAGAGTTTAAGTCAGTCAGACGGAGAAAGACAAATGCTATATGATTTCACTCATATGTGGAATTTAAAAAACAAAAACAAACAAACAAACAAAAACAGAATTAGGCTTATAAATACAGAGAACAATCTGATGGTTGCCAGAGGGAAGAGGAGGGAGGAGGGGCAAAATAGGTGAAGGGGAGTGAAAGATACAGTCTCCCGTTATGGAATGAACATGTCACAGGGATGAAGGTACAACATAGGGAATATAGTGAATAATACTGTAAGAGTGTTGTACAGTGACAGATGGTAGCCACACTGTGAGCACAGAATAATGTATAGTGATGTTGAATCACTATGTTGTATGTTATATACCCAAAACTAATGTTACACTGTCTGTCAACTATACTCAAATAAAAATAAAATGAAGGAAATCAGTAGCTAGTAAGTAGTCAAACCACATAGTTTACATGCAAAGCATGAACTCTGTCGTTACTGGGTATAGTTCTACAAAAAGATAAATATATCAATTCAGTCAACTCAACAAATCCTAACGGAGCAACTGCTATATATATTTGGCAGAGTGTGATTGGTTACTGAAAGCTGTATGTGGCAGGGGGGATGAATCAGGGACCTAATTTTAGACCAGATTAATGATTTGGAAAATATAAAATGTAAGAATGTTAAATGAAGCATCCTAGGTGCTGAACACCATATGATCTCTGATCTCACTTAATTTAAGTTGACAAGGTGGATCATACAAAGCCATCACTATACCAGATCTTTTAGCAACAGACAAAGAGAAATGATTGGAAATTCTGTTCACAATTAGAAATTGTGAACTAGGGAGAACATTAAATGAGCTGAGGCAATTTAATCAAAAGAAAAGTGGATTAATATCCCAGGTCATAACTTATTGAACATTTTGGAAATGGTTGAAAAATCATGCTGCAAATTCTGGGCACAGCCAGAGAGGATGACAGGTGTAGGAAGGAGATATTGTAAGGCATGGCATGTAAGTAGTTGGGAGTCGATCAAAGGCAGGCCAGATACAAGCCGTGTAGACAGCTGGTTTAGGTGTTAGTCAAGGTCAGGCTGAAATCTATGAAGATGGCTCCTATCATGCCACAAAGACCAGAGTTCAAATTTCAAGGTAGCCACAGCAGTATTCAAGCCTGGCACAGAATTATAGAGCTAACTACCTGAGAGAAAATGTACACTAAATTAATCAGAAAATTTCTTTTATGACAAGTAGGGTCATCACACCCACCCCCTGTCAGCATCACCCGGAAAGATGTTTACTGAATAGTTATTCCATTGCCAGAAGATTTCTACCATGAAGGAATTACATGGAAAAAATAGAAATGTTATGAGATAGACTTTCAATTAAAAATTTCAGAGTTAATTGATATACACAGAAACCAAAATAATCAAAATGAAACGTGATAGAATGAAGCAATATTAGAATTAGAAACAAAGCAACATTTTTAAAAGAGCAATTAATAAGTGAAATTAGGATAAACCCAATCTTGAAGGATAAATGGGCATCTAATAATGGTTATTTAGGGAAAGGACTATCCAAAGAAAGGAATGAAAAACCACACCAAAGAAAAATGTGTAGGGCATATTTGGCAAATTTGAGAAACTTTCTCAGATTTTAAGTATGTGAGACAATAATTTCTTTTAGAAGTTCTATTTATTTCCATCTCAGAACTTGTATTGGACTGAGAGGAGGAGTATTTGTCATAATAACCTGACAGTTCTAAGAAAGCCACACCACTGGCCAAGAAGCGTTAACATCAGTGCAGACTCACAGGACTGTGTTCTGTGTAAATTCTATCAAGCAGCATAGATAGAAGAGAACTGAGGATTTGACAGTGAAAATATAAAGTAGATAACATATCTTTTCCATCGCTGTAGAATGAACTAATTAGATTCTAGAAGCTTCTGCATCTGAGATACTTTCTTGATTTCTTAGATCCAGTAGAGGCTTTGAGATTCCCACCTATGTTTGAAGGCTGCCTGATCATTGCTGTCTTCAACTTCAGTATTTTCTGTCCTGCCAGACTCCACTATATTCATTTTTTTGAAACCATCAATTTTTACGATACTGTGGTGATATCTTGGCCATCTTAGGAAGATGCCAGCATCTACAGTGTTTGTTACTCAACTGTACTTAAAACCATATTCATTCACAGTCAAAGACTGACACTTAGAATGGTTGATGGGGCAGTGTTTTGAAATAGTGAGATTATTACAGAGGTTGTGAAAGCAAATTTTTGAACTGAAAACCCTGTGAAGAGTTACTTGCTTTTCCTTTTTCATTGTTCTTTTTTATTATACCTGTGCACAACTCTAAAATATTTGGTAATTTAAGTAGTTGTAAAAACAATACCACTCATTTAGTGTCTATGTGATACTCCTGTGATAGGTAGTTTATCAACTAATTTACATATGTTTGCTGCTGTGATTTGAAATTTCTAATCCAGGATTGTTATTATTTAGAGTAATTCTAGTAGATTCCACAAAATGAATCTCAGTATTTGCTGGGAGGAAAATAAACATGCAGTTCAGTTGTTATTTCCCCTATGGACATCATTTTTGTGCTTTTACAAATGAATAATGGTATCTCTAAGATATAAGAATAAATGTTTCTGTCCCTGCAATAATCATTTTACTGCTAAAATGAATAAATGATTTTGCTTCAAAACAAAATTATTAGGAATGAAGTAAATAATACATGAGTATTCATCTTCTAATTAATAAGGCTTCCTCTTTTCATTTGTGAGTTGTTTTTTTGTTTGTTTTATTGTTTTTTTTCTGGAGTGACTTAAAGGATTGACTTACAAATAGGTTTCATTTTTTGATTAACTGTGGGCATTTGTACATTTCAACTGTAAGCAATCTATAACATTCCTTGATATATCATGTTGTTTTTTATAGTTTATTGTCAAGTTGGTTTCCATATAACACCCAGTACTCTTCCCCACAAGTGCCCTCCTCCATGATCATCACCACCCTTCCCCTTTCCCCCTCCCTCTTCAGCCCTCAGTTTGTTTTCAGTATTCAAGAGTCTCTCGTGATTTACCTCTCTCCCTCTCCCTAATTCTTTTCCCCCCTTCCCATTCCCATGGTCCCCTTATCAAGTTTCTCCTGTTAGACCTATGAGTGAAAACATATGGTACCTGACCTTCTCCACCTGACTTATGTTGCTTAACATGACACCCTCGAGGTCCATCCACTTTGCTATGAACAGCCAAATTTCATTCTTTCTCATTGCCATGTAGTATTCCATTGTATAGATAAACCACATCTTCTTGATCCATTCATCAGTTGATGGACATTTAGGCTCTTTCCATGATTTGGCTATTGTTGAAAGTGCTGCTATGAACATGGGGGTACATGTGCCCCTATGCATCAGCACTTCTGTATCCCTTGGGTAGATTCCCAGCAGTGCTATTGCTGGGTCATAGGGGAGTTTTATTGATAGTTTTTTGAGGAACCTCCACACTGTTTTCCAGAGCGGCTGTACCAGTTTACATTCCCACCAACAGTGTAGGAGGGTGCCCGTTTCTCCACA
>JAQQST010002092.1:0-10879 GCA_028646485.1 Cryptoprocta ferox
ATAAGTGTGTCTTCTAATTCATTTACTCTCCTCTCTGCCTCTACAATCCGTGCAGTGGCTGCCTCCATTTTATTATGCACCTCATTTATAGCTTTTTTTTTAACTCGACACAGCTATTTTGAAGGTCCCTAGTCTGTGTATCAATAGCCTCTTTGATGTTTTTTTCAAGTCCAGCAATTAATTTTATGACAGTTTTTCTAAATTCTTGTTCAGTTATGTTGCTTAAATCTGTTTTGAGCAGTTCTGTGGCTGTGACTTCTTCCTGGAGTTTCTTTAGAGGAGAGTTCTTTCATTTCATCATTTTGGCTAGCTTTCTGTCTCTTGTCAGTTTTAAAAGCTGGTTATGCACCATGCACCTGTTAGTATTGCTCTATTGAAGGAGGCTCATTGACTGTCCAGGGCCTGTCATTTCAGAAAGTGTTCTTTTAATGATGTCTCTCTGTTTCTCTTGCTGTGCCTTTGATTATTTTACTTCCCTGGTCAGTGATATTTGGGACTCTCCTCCATGTGCACTTTGGCTTGTTTCTTGAAGTAGCCCTGAAACGGGATACAGACTAACATACAGGGAACGAAAGCATGCAAACGCGCAGACAAATCAAACAAATAAGAAAACCAAAAGGGGAAAGGAAGTAAAGAAATGGAAAAGAAAGGAAAGAAAAAAGAGAAGAGAAGAAAAGAAAGAAGAAAAAGAAAAAACAAAAACAAAAACAAAAACAAGGGGGACAGAGACAGCAAAAGACTGTGGACAGTCTAATAGCGTATAACCAGCCAAGAGGAGAGATAAGAATAAGGTAAGGGAAATATATCTGGATGGCAGGAGAAAAGAAGGAGAGGCAAAGAAAAAAGGGGAAAAAAAGAAAAAAAGGCAACTTTCCTGTGCGGATGGGCGTGGTTTGGCGTCTGTTCAGGTCTCCCGGGCTGCTCTCCGAGGCCCCGCCTTGGTGGCTGTGGGGAGAAAAATGGCGGCGCTTCAAGCTCTGCTTGAACCAAGCGCTGCAAGCCACTCTTCTGTGTCTGATCTCCCTGTGCCGCCGGCGAGCCAAACTGCATTTTCCAAGCTCCGCCTCACTTCCAAATCCTAGTCCATGCAGTTCAACACTGTCACCGGAGATGAGATGCGCTCCCACTGGCGGCCGGCCTCCCGGCCTGGTTTGCGCTAGCGGCAACACCGCCACGCCGCCGCCTTTCTTGGGGCTTGTGCTGGAGGCGGGGCCACTTTTCGCGGGTCGCCTTTCCCAGTGCCGCTTGGAATGGAAACTGCTGCCGCTGTGCCCAAGGAAGAATTCGCCGGCCAGATGGGACGGATTTCTCTCCCGGCGCCCGGCAGTTATATATGGGGAGACGGGTGAGTTTTTCCTCCCTTGGAGATGGTTCTATGTGCGTTTTCCGTCTCTCTTTCTCTTCCCCTTGTCTCTCCGGGGCACAGCGCGCTCTCCCTGTGTTGGGCTGGGGCTTCTTTCCCCCTGCACCTCCGGGGCCGGCCCGTCCTCCAATTTCCGGTTCACAGTCACTCACTCAGGCATCTTTGAGGTTGTCTTCTTTCTGACGTCTGTTTCTTTTTTTCCCACACTTGCAAATCAGCGTATTCTCCCTTCAGTCCTTCGCAGTTCAAAGGATGCGGGTGAGTGCAGATTACAGAGCTCCCTACTTCTCCACCATCTTCTACATTTTTTAGTTTAAATTGATAGTGAAAGAGGTCCCTAGGTTGTTGAAGATGTTTTGGCATCTCTATTTATTTATTTACTTATTTTTAGTGACTTCATAATTTATTTATTTATTTAAGTATAATTTATTTTCAAGTTAGCTAACATACAGTGTTTAAAATGTGCTCTTGGCTTCAGGAGTAGATTCCCATGATTCATCGCTTACATGCAACACCCAGTGCTCATCCCAACAAGTGCCCTCCTCAATGTCCATCACCCATTTTCCCCTCTCTCCTACTCCCCCAATCAACCCTCAGTTTGTTCTCTATATTTAAGAGTTTCATGGGTTGCCTCCCTTTCTGTTTGACACTATTTTTTCTCCTTCCCCTCCCCCAGGGTCTTCTGTTAAGTTTCTCAAGTTCCATATATGAGGGAAAACATATGATATCTGTCTTTCTCTGACTGACTTATTTCACTTAGCATGATACCCTCCAGTCCCATCCACGTTGTTACAAATGGCAAGATATCATTCTTTCCCATTGCCAAGGAGTATCCCATTTATATGTTAACCACATCTTCTTTATCTATTCATCAGTTGATGGACATTTTGGCTATTTCCATAATTTGGATAATGTTGAAAGTGCTGATATAAACATTGGGGTATATGTGCCCCTATGCATCAGAACTCCTGTATCCTTTGGATAAATTCCTAGTAGTGCTATTGCTGGGTTGTAGGGTAATTTTATTTTTAATTTTTTGAAGAACCTCCATACTGTTTTCCAGAGTGGCTGCACCAGTTTACATTCCCACCAACAGTGCAAGAGGGTTCCCATTTCTCCACATCCTCTCCAACATCTGTTGTTTCCTGAGTTGTTAATTTTAGCCACTCTGACAGGTGTGAGGTGGTATCTCAATGTGGTTTTGATTTGTATTTCCCTGATGATGAGTGATGTTGAGCATCTTTTCATGTGTCTGCTAGCCCTCTGTATGTCTTCTTTGGAAAAATGTCTATTCATGTCTTCTGCCCATTTCTTCACTGGATTATTTGTTTTTGGGGTCTTGAGTTTGGTAAGTTCTTTATAGATTTTAGATACTAACCCTTTATTCGATGTGTCATTTGCAAATATCTTCTATTCCATCAGTTGCCTTTTAGTTTTCTTGATTGTTTCCTTTGCAGTGCAGAAGCTTTTAATCTTAATGAGGTCCCAATAGTTCATTTTTTCTTTTATTTCCCTTGCCTTTAGAGATATTTTGAGTAAGAAGTTGCTGTGACTGAGGTCAAAAAGGTTGTTGGCTGTTTTCTCCTCTAGGGTTTTCTCCTCTGATTGTTTCCTGTCTCACATTTAGGTCTTTCATCCATTTTGAGTTTATTTTTGTGTATGGTATAAGAAAGTGGTCCAGTTTCATTCTTCTGCATGTTACTGTCCAGTTTTCCCAATATCATTTGGTAAAGAGACTGTCTTCTTTTCCATTGTTTATTCTTTCCTTCTTTGTCAAAGATTAGTTGGCCATAAATTTGTGGGTCCGTTTCTGGGTTCTCTATTCTATTCCATTGGTCTATATGTCTATTTTTGTTGGCATCTTTGTTTATTAACAAAGATGTTCATCGTCACCTGAAGTGATCTTCCTCTATCTATATGCAATAAATTATGAAAGAAGGATGTACTATATAGACTGTATAGACAGATGTTGGAAGGTAGAAGAACACAGAGGCTATTCAGGGGAGGGCAGAAAGTGACTTTGGACAGGACAGTAAAAAAGTTTGTAGGAAAGGTCAAAGAAGTCCATTGACTGTAGAAGAGGTTAGGGGGCTCTCCTCTTAACTGTATGAACTAGAACCTTGCCTATCCATTGGTGATTCATTTGTCTCAGGAGCTTTTGATATCAACAGCTGAGGGGATGGGGCAGTGTTTTCTTAGAAAGCAGAGGTGAACCAGTCCAAAGCAATCAGTACTTTTGGGGACCAGAGAGCAGGAAAGAGCAGTTGTTACCTATGAGCCCTACTTAAAAGGAATAAAAGCATGGGCATTTTCAAGTGAGCTGAATTAATTTTCTGGCTGAATTCTTTCATTGGTTTTGGCCCTGTCTGTATGATCTGCCCTCCAACTGTTGGGTGCAGGGGCTGAATAATACTTTCCATTAATTAGACCACTCACTTTATAATGTACAAGAAACCTTGTCCAGCATCTCTGACATGATTAGGAACGCTAGATATGATCACCTGGGTATGTTCTAGAGATTTCTTGGAGGATATTCAGGAAATGAAACTTCTTATATGGATTATGTATGTGTGCATACATATGTGTATATATATATATATATATATATATATACATATATATATATTCATTTCCTTTCTAAATTAAACTCTCTTTTCTTTCAATAACTTCCATACCAAACATGGAAAGGAACAAGATTATCATTTGATTATCTTTCTTTTGGGAAAAAAATAAATGTGTAACTTAAATATCACAAACTTATCTTAGAGAAACTTTGCAAATGTATTACTCTTGCTGACAATTATGGAAAAGTGTTTTAAATTCCTGCACTGTATTAATATGAAGAGACAAAGTGAGGTCAAAACATGCCAAGGTGACTCCATTGAAGAAAATATCTCGATTAAAATTTGACTATACTAAGAACTAGCCTGCTTGTTCCTTGAAAGCTATTTGAACCATTTCTTCACTACCAGATTTGGACACTGGACTTTTAGACAGCCAGGGCATGGAATAACAGAAGGTCTAGCCACCCTCAGCCCCACGCCTCTTCCCTTCCCTTCCTATTGATTGTCTTTTGATCCTTTCACATATTGTTTATACTTCTTTGGTCATGCAGTAAAGAGAAAAGCAATGAAAGTGAAAATGTATATTGGTCTGTTTGAGTGAAAAAGTGTTTTTAAACAACATAGATTATAATGTATACAGATTTTTTTTGTCTCAAGTCAAGTAGTAATGAAGTTCCAATAGTACACAGCTGGGCTCAAGTTATAGGATTATTCTCCTAGTTAAATATAAAATTGAATCTCATCAAGTTACATTCATGCTTCCATTTTTCCAAGGTGAAGTCTACAGGGAACATTGGATACATCAGATATTCCAAAATCTAAATATTTTGCATTTGTTATCCATCATTAGCTTATACTGTGTTTTTCTTCATCTATTATATTCTGTAGGATGAAGTTTTATTATTTGTATTTGTATTATTTGACCAAAATATCTGATCTGTATATTAATATTAACCCCCAAATAGTTTGAAGTAGGTGGTACATATATATGTAAATATGTATACTTGTGATAGGTTTTATTAAGTTCCACCTGTGCATACTTTCAAGAAGTCTCTTATGCCCATCCATCCCTAAGCGCTCACTACAGTGAGCACAGTACCTAGTAATGTATAGATATTGACATTCAGAGGAAGCAGGTAGGAAGATATGTTAGTTCATTTAGAAAAATAGAATGCATTTCTAAACATCTGTTTTCTTAAGAAAAAGTCTAAAAGAGGAATTGCAAATGCCCATGCTTTAGGAACCAAGGAGATAATGTAAACATATTAATTCCAACATTTTACAGTAATAGCAATGCAATAATTATTTTACTTTTCTCTTAATTCTGCTCTAAAATAAACAATGGTACAGCTGATCCTGAATTTAACAAAGGGCAGACAACAGACAGGGCCCACCTTAGGTAGAAAGGGTCACTCGGGTCTGTAATTGGTGCCACAAGAGAATACGGGCTTAATGTGGCTAGATCTCCCAATTTTTTAGTAGATGTCGTAAATTTGTATTTTTATGTAAAATATTATATATTTTACATAATGGAAATATAAAAATAGACTCCAGGTCAGACTTGGCCCATGTCTGCCAGTTTGCAACCTCTGGTCTGTATGCTGGTTATTCTCAAAACTATTTCTCCTGTGCCTGAGCTGTGGCCTTCTATAGAAATCTGCTGACTGATGTTTCTGCCTGCACATCCCATGAATTAACATGTTCAGGGGTTCCCCTGCTCTTGGTCAAGCCTACTCCACTCCCCAAACTGCCACCCTCCCTCACAGTGGTGTGTTCAATCAGTGACACAACTGTGGCATATTTAATTATTGCCATCTCGTTCACTCCTCCACCAATCAGTTGTTAGATCCTCTGAGGTCCTCCTAAGTATTTCTTGATTCTCTTCGTTGTGCAACCTCAGTTTCTGCATATGATCTGTCTCCATGATTGTTATACTAGCCTCCTAATAGTCTTCTGCCTGCCAGAATGGTCTACTGAAAATGCAGTTCTGACCTTGCCCTCTCTTGCTTAAATGTGTACCAATGGCTGGCCTTCATCTATGAGATGAAGTTGACCCTGGTGTCCTCAGGCTGACAAAGCCCACCTATCCCTGCCCTTGCCTGTCTCTCCAGGTCCATGCCTCACCATCCCCTATCTAGCATCCTGTTGATATGAAAGTCTTGTTCTTTTGTACCTTTCATGCTTTTTAATGACTGTGGTTTGCCTATGCTGTTCCCTCTTTCTAGAATTCTCTGTTCCTTTTCTTTGTGTGACTCATTCTCACTTGTTCTTTCAAACCCTGCTTACACCTCATGTCCTATAGACAGCTTTCTCCCAGGGTCTGTACAGGCTTGTTTCACACGAGTTATCACATCATACTAAAATGAACTATTCATTTCCTAAGTGGGAACATCCTAAAGGGCAGAAAGCACACGTTGTTATCTTGGATTTCCCAGTTCCTAGCAGCATTCCTGGCCAAAGGAAATCAGGCAAATGATACTTGTGGAACAGAAATGAACTGAGTGGTCCCAGAATCTTTGTGGGGAACAACACTGTGTGTTGTTCAGTGGATCAGCATTTCCATCAGGGTGCTGGGGAAATACAACTGTTGGGAGAGTGTGGTCACCATCACCCGCTGTCAGCCTGCTGGCCACACATGCACTCACACACTCACATGCTCACGTTCCTGGAGGACTAATCTGTAAGGACCAGGCAGTTGGGTGGTGGATTGAGAATATGGTATCAGCTTTGGTTAAAAAAAGAAAAGAAAAGAAAATCCCTCCGTAGCTGATTTGCTGTTTTTCCCCCTAAGACTCTCAGGTAGGACCTGAAAGCTACCTGGTTAAATATTTCCTTGAGCGCTGCTGTGTTGTGACTTTCAGTAGCATCCAGAGGGAGCATTTTTAATTTTTAACCTTTTCCTTGGGGTACACTCACCATCTGCTTTTTGGACAGAGCCCTAAAGGTGCCCAGAAGATGCTCTTGGGAAACGCTCAGGCGTGGGGGTGTTAAGTAAATTTCACCCCACATGCTAATCCCACCTGAATGGTAGTAACATTAGTGAAATACGGTGAACCCAAATCCCTGTCCTCAAGGACAGGAGTCCATAGGCTAGCTGTGGAGACATACAAGTAAGCACTTATGTTATAGAACACAAGTACCATGACAAGACAGGGAAGAAGACCCACAGTCCAAATTCTAGAGCAGCTACTCAATGCAGTTTCTGACAATAAGGAACTTGCCATAATGGAAATCAGTGCACTGTTTCCTCTGTCTACAAAGTCTTGCCATGGAAAGTGTCAGTGGACTTAAGCAGTATGTGTAGTGATATAGCCAATTTACATTCAGGTGGAAGCTCCATGACTCTGGGCACATGGGTAATAAGCAGTTCGCTGACAGGAAATATAGTGATAGTGTTCTAGAAAAGGTAAACAAGGGGTAAAAATGGGGTTTTACTAGAAACACTGCCTTTGCCATCAGACAGACCCAGGTTTGTTGCCTTGAGAAAGTTAGTTAGCCTTAAAACCTCAGAAGTGGGGTAATAGTGCTTACTTTATCAATTTGTGTGAGAATTATGTGAGAAAATGTTCATAGACCTCTAAGCCCAGTATTGGCCAAGAACACTCATCCAGTGTGCATGTGTGTTTTATTCTCTCTCTATGAAATCATAGATATAATTATGCCTGCCTTTCCCTGTTAGTTTGGAGTTAGCTTCACTGAGCAGTATTGTTTGCCAATACTGAGTCCAAACACTGCCAACCAAAATAGACCCCAAAGGGTGTAACTTGCCAGTCATGGGTGCACACTCATTTCTCTTAGACCTTGCAGACTGAATCTGTTTTGTATGGATGGGATATAATGGCTTCCAACTCAGATTTTTTTCTCTAATTAATATTCATCCTTAGATTCACAGGCATGAGACAATCAGCTTAAGCTCTATAAAATATGTTTATTCTCTCAACAGAATTTTAGTCCTATTTGCATGTACACTAATTTCCTTCAACAAAATAGTTTTGCCTTATTTCTAAAGTAATTTGCAAGCTATAATTTAATAAAGTAAATGTAGGGTGTAAAATAATTCTACCTACATTTAATATGTTTGAAGTAAAAATATTAGAAGTAACCAAAGCTGGCTCAAAAGCACTTAATTATTGTTAATTGTCTTTTGTATATATTAACTGAAGAAAATTTTGTTGTGTTTGGTTATATAGAATAGGGGAGGGGAGTGGAGTGAAGGAGAGAAATGGGCAATAACATTTATTGAATGTCCACTATTTGTCAGAAAAATTCATATATGCCCTCTTGTTTTGTCTTCACAACCACTCCAGGAAGTTGGTGGAGCCATCTTGTTTTGAAAATGAGGAAATTCTGAGTCGACCAGTTTGCATAACAAAGTTTTAATTAGTGGGGAACCAAGAAGGCAGGGCTATTGTATATTGCCTAGGTGAGGAAATAGAAGACCATAAATGTTATGCGGAAGAGGGGGTGGGGACATTGAGTGCCTGTTACAAGTGAGGCACCAAACCAGGCATTGGGAAAGAGAAATAGATGTGTGGAACTGTCTCAGAGGTTTGATGAAAGAGGCATATACACAGACTTCCAGGGGTAGTTGATGCCTCAGGAACTAATTGCTTAGTTCATTCGTTAGTGTCCATTTCTGTTTGTTGATATAATAATCAGTTAGAGCAATTATTTTGGCCTTGATTATAGATGTCATTATTGGTGAAATTGAAATAATCTTAAATTTTTAAAAATGCTTATTTATTTTTGAGAGAGAGAAAGAGCATGAGCCGGGGGTGGGCGGGGAGCAGAGAGAGAGGGGGACAGAGGATCTGAAGCAGGCTCCTTGATGACAGCAGAGAGCCCATTGTGGGGCTTGAACCCATGAACTGTGAGATCATCACCTGAGCCGAAGTTGGATGCTTAACTGACTGAAACACCCAGGTGCCCCTGAAATAATCTTAAATCTTCAAATTTCATTGCCATAAATATCATCTATAGCATTGTGACCGTGTCCATGTTATAGCACATATCAGATGTCTTCCTAAGTGGACTGTGAGGTACTTGAAGTAGGATCATGTTTCATTCATCCATTGATGCCTACTAGTCCATGGCCTGACATCTGATAGGTGTTCAATAAATATTTGTTGGATGATTCAAGGTATTATTGTGGCAAGCCATTAAAAAATAAAGTCTTTTACTTTAAATTTTTTTAATGTTTATTTATTTTTGAGAAAGAGAGAGAGAGAGAGCACAAATGGGATGGGCAGAGAGAGAGGGAGACATAAAATCCAAAGCAGCCTCCAGACTCTGAGCTGTCAGCACAGAGCCCAATATGGGGCTAGAACTCACGAACCATGAGATCATGACCTGAGCCAAAGTCGGAAGCTTAACTGACTGAGCCATCCAGGCACCCCAATAAATAAATAGTCTTAACAATATGTCTAGATTAAATTCCAATTTAAAAACTTGTTAATTGCTTTTATCTGCTTAGACATTAACTGATACACACACACATATATATTGTCAACAAGCTGTCATCATTGTGCAGAGTTTTAAATAATTGAAAAGACTGGTTTTTTCCCTGACTCTACAGTTTAATAGATTTTTGGCAAGTATATTGCATTGATTATTAGAAATGTATTTCTATTTCTCCTTCCATTGTTTTTACGTTATCATAATTTTTGCCTTTGTTTCTAATAGGCAACCTAGGGTTATCCCCAGAGTTAAAAGAAAGCTCCTTTGAAGCTTTGAGTATTTCTAATACTGAAACTCTTTGATTCACATCTTTAAATAAAGCTGCAGAGTATGCCTTTTCCCTTCTGTACTAAATTATGTTACACAATAGATTTTAGATACAATATAATTTTTTTTATGATGAAGCATATACCTGGAAATAAAGCTGGCATACTGTTATCTGAATAATACTCATTTAACTAAGTCTGATCTTTTTCTTTTGAGAGGAGCACTAAGATTTTGATTTCCTTCAGAAGTCCTCTTGGAGTTTCTTTGACTTTTCTTACTGTTGAATAGCATTAGCAGTGTAAAATTATCTCACTGTGCTTTGTAGGTTGATATTTTTAATATGTGAAAGACCTAACCTCTTATTTCTTTGTAATATTGGTGTTTGCATACTTATTAGTTTTTTTGTAGCCAACATTTGTTGAATGATTATTACATGCTAAGTGTTGAGGCAGGTACATGAATTAGCTTATCATGCCAACATTTATGCAGAGAAATAAGTACTTTCATTATTTCCACCCTACTGATGAAGGAACTGATGCTTAGGGAGGTTATGTTGTTTACCCGACTTACTTAGGGAGGGATAGATCTAAGACCAAATCTCTGTGTACCCAAATCTAGCACATGAGGTCTTATTTTCCAAGTTGTGCTGTGTACTGTAAATGAATTCTGATAGTTACAGTGTAAGCACAGGAGAGGATCCTGATATCTTGATATAAAATTACATGGATAATTACAATTATTAAATTTAGTAAAAAAGTAAGAGTATGAAATTGTTTTAATTGTTCAATTCAATTTGTACTTTGATTTATTTACTTATTTTTACATTTATATGGGTCTATTTGTCTGAAAATACAGTGTTTTTTGGAAGATACTGAGCAAAGAACCTTGGCTATTGTATCAGATGAGATGCATTCAACTGCAGATAACATATTTGTTGTAACAAAATGGCTGAAAGAATAAATATATTTACTATCTCCCATAAGTAAAAGCCTTGAGGTAAAGTGGTTCTAATGTTGGACAACTGAATAGCTCAGTAATGTCATCAAGAATCCAGATATTTTCATCTTTCTTTCCTGCCATTCTCAGTGTGTTGGCACTTGTCCTCAGATGACCCTCATTGTTTCAAGATGGCTGCAGCAGCTCCTAGTGTTACTACAAACACTAAAAGCATAAGGAAGAATTGTTTTCTTTGATACATCTTGTTTCTTTTTTTTTTTTTTTTTTTTTT
>JAQQST010002093.1:0-10879 GCA_028646485.1 Cryptoprocta ferox
GAACGAGTTCATGATGCCCATGGCCTTGGACGAGATGCCCGTGTCGGGGTGCACCTGCTTCAGCACCTTGTACACGTACACCGAGTAGCTCTCCTTGCGGCTGCGCTTGCGCTTCTTGCCGTCCTTCTTCTGCGCCTTGGTCACCGCCTTCTTGGAGCCCTTCTTCGGGGCCGGCGCGGACTTGGCTGGCTCGGGCATCTCAACTCCGGTTTCCTCTGAGACGAGAGAAAATGAAGTCTGTGCCAGGATCCTGCCCTTTTATAGTTAGAGGTATGCAAATGAGGAATCCGTTTCGTGAACTCTGATTGGTTGAGTTGTCGTGTGCCCTGCCTGCACGTGATTGGCTCGAGCTCGACTGTCCCATTGGTCCTGTCCTGAGAGTAGTTTCCCGCATTCAAGCTGGATTCTTAACCTATCTTGAAACAAGTTCGTATTACTTTATTTTGAAACACGTTCATATTACTTTATGAACATTTCGATTACTTGGGTGATTAATTTTAGAAAGTAGAAGTTGCTCTCCCTTGTCCGTTGAATTGCCTAACAGGCAGTGCTCAGGTCTAGGTCACGTCCCCGATCTGCAAATCCCCCTGTACAGATCCTGGGACAGGCGTATCTTGCATTTGAATCCGGGTTCTAGACCAGTGAGAGAGAGGTGAAGTCGCTGCCAGGCCAAAGGGAGCTCTGGGCACACTGTCTATCACAGAAGTTCCTAACTGGGCAAATGGCCAGGCCCTTGACAGCTGCCCTACTCAGTGACTGAACAGGAGCTGCCGGAAGATCAGAGTGACCTAAGATGGATCGCAGAACTGGACCCTGGTGAAGCTCATCACTGGAAGCTACTGGATAACCACACTCCACACATGGGCAGGAGTCCCCGACGAAACTCTCGGCTGTCTGCTATAGGATTATTTAGGACATTAAATAGTAAAGGGACTATTTCCAAAGTTAGGAGTCGGGTTAAGGGATGTCACCAAAGAATGGTGAGGGACCCTGTGCTGTTATTCCTAGTTTAGAAGACGCAGGCGGAGAGCAGGCTTTGAAGAGAGCAGTGAGCATAGGAGAGGGCTGCCAGACAGTAGCTGTGGCTGTCGTTAGACAAAGGCAGTCTCTGCCCAGTTTTGTAGGAAGGGAGCCAAGAAGAATAAATACTCTTATTTCCGGCCCCTCCCCCCTTCAGAGGTCTTGCTGATGCCTCCCGGGAGCCAGAGGGTAAAGAAACATAGTTGCCGCCTAGCACAAATTAGCCTTCTAGGTTACAAAGTATCCTGAGCCCTTCAAGATGAACATCGAAAGTAGCAGAGATTCAGATTTTGGACAATTTGAAACTTGTTTGGACAAACAAGTTTACCTCCTTCTAATTGATACTGTTATTTCTTTTTCAGCTCCTGCAGTTAGTTCATGAGTGCTGGAGTATCCTTAGAGCTGCAAAATTTTAAACATGCTTTGTTGCTCTCCCTGCCATTGCCCAGCTCAATTCAGTGCTATCTTTTTTACACAATACTTCCTCTGAGTGATTCTCGAATTTTCTTTCCTTTTTTTTTTTTCCTTAAACCACAAATCTATAAGGCAGAGAGAGAGAGAGGGAGAGAGAGAATCCCAGGCAGGCTCCAAACTCAGCGTGGAGGCTGACGCAGGGCTGGCCTAGGGGCTCAATCTCAGGATCCTGAAATCATAACGTGAGCCAAAATCGAGAGTGAGACGCTCAGCTGACTGAGTCACCCAGGTGCCCCTTGAATTTTCTTCATCATAGCCTCATATATCACCACTTTCCTTTGTTGGTCTGCATCCTGGAGCAATGGTCTCATTTCCCATTGACGCTTGGTCCCCTATTTATTTAATCAGCTTTTTTTTTTTCTTTCCCCAGTGAGGACTGGCCACTCACATTATGATCACTGGACCAACAGCAGGGTGTCATAAAGGAGCTGTTTAGAAATAGAATTGTAAGCCTCACCCCAGAGCTACAAATCAGACTGAATCTTGACAAGATCTCCAGGTAACGTGGGTGAACACTAGAGTTTGGGAACCAGGATCTAGGGCGCTGTCCATATGGTTGCGGGTGTTTTCACATGGAGGAGTGAGTGGCCCAATAAAGCGCATAAAGGTGCACTTTTCATTAGAATCCTTTTTATTTTCCATATTAAAAAAAATTACCCTTTTCAATTCTTTGTCTATGATCACTTGTTATCAGTTTATATTAGCATTGCCATTGGTCTCATTTGTTAGTCTATATTAGCTTTGCCACTACTACCTCTTTATTAATTTACTAGATGAGAATTTTGTATGGGTAATTTTGAAAGCCATATTCAATTGAATTCATATTCTACTGTTGATTGAGAGCCAACAGTAGAGTCAAGTCTATATGCAATCACTTTAGGCATGATGATTTCTCTATCTTTACTCCAATTTCTTCCAGCTCCATGAAATTTCACTCTGAAAAGGACATCTCTTTTTGCAAATACTTGTGACCATTTTTTGACACATTGCCTGGAAACACAAGATTTTTTATGATAGGAAAAGATAAGGTAAATAGGCAGGAGGGGCCTGAGGTCCTCGGGCGGGACAAAAACAATACTGGGAGGGTCTGACCTCAGCAAACCCCCTCAGGCATAAGGTGTCTCTTAAGAATGTTAACAGATCCCACCTACTCCCCCTCAGGCTTCCCTGAGGAATTTGACAAAAGACCTGACTAAAAGTAGGTAGTAGACCATAAGGCATTTGATCCACCAGGCACGGTTTGGCCATAGACCACCCAGTAGCATACGGTGGAGTCCAGCCAATCAGCAATGGCACCCAGCATGTAGTTATGGATGAGTGTCTGATTTCGGCTCAAGTCATGATCTCGCAGTTCGTTAGTTCGAGCCCCATCTTAGGCTCTGTGCTGACAGCTAGGAGCCTGGAGCCTGCTTGGATTCTGTGTCTCCCTGTCTCTCTGCCCCTCTGTCTCTCTCTCTCTCAAAAAGAAATGAACAACTACAACAAAAAAGCAAAATTGACAAGTATGCTTTCAAATCCGTGAATTTTTCTGGTGGACTTATTTCCCAGAAAACTTATCTCCGGATCCAAGAAAGAGTGATTTTTAAAAAAATTACATAAAATGTAACTCTAAAATAATGGTAGCTGTTAACTTACACGTAATAGTTTTTGGTTGTTTTGCTGTATGATTGTGGTCTCTTGGAAGTTTTATAAGTTTTCATTTGCCTTTCTCAGAAAAGCATTATGTTAGAGTTCTGGAATATGTTCAATATTTTATCTTTTTATGACATTTACCACACCTTTATAAACCAAAAAAAAAAAAATGTATGTATACAAAATGTGGGTTAGAAAGTGCTCCTCTTCAAGTCTGAAAATAAGTCATGCTTGGATTTATATAATAATAAAGAAAAAATGAGAATGATGGAGAAATGTTACCAAGAGGCAGCAAGTATGCCAATATTAATATTAAATAAATTTCAAAGTTCTAAGTATTAGTGGGGTAGAGAGGTACGCACTAGATTGGACTTTTAGATCCAGTGTGGAAAATAAGATATTCTGGAAAGCCCTCCTGAAGCAAAATAGCTAAGGACTAGATAAACTACAAAAACACTCTAGCACATTATGGCCCAGATCACAAGAAAGCAAGGAACACTCCCCAAATCTCCCAGAACAATAAACACCTCAGAGCTGAAACCAGCCTGCTAAACAGGCCAGATTTGGTTCCTAGGGGTAAATACCATATATCAAGATTTGGTGCTTTGTTGATCAATGTCAGCCTGTAGGGGAAATGAGGATTCTGGGCCTTTAAACTGAAGTAGAGGCATCTAGCAAAAACCCAGGGCCCTTTGAGAAAACAAAGGCTTGTAGGGGTAAAAAATCTAGCAACGATGCCTAAGAGAACCTGTTTATTTTTGCAGGGGTCTGTGGAGGAGGGCAGAGGAAATTTGCTACAAGGGTTTCACCATAGACCTACTTAGAGTTGAGAATTCGGTGAAGGCTTCCCGACATTAAAGTGTCGCAGGCTTGTGCGCCCCCTAGTGCATGAAAGCAAACTCACACCCCTTTAGGAGGGAAGCATCTTGAATCCAACTTCTCTGGATACACATAAATTACTTATTTATTTCCTATTCGGTAATTATTTATTGAGCACATATTATGTGCCAGGCACTCTCCTAGGAATTTGGGATGTTCAAGTACAAACTCATAATAAATGTGACCTAATCTAGGAGGAGAACAGACACTTTGAAGTGTCAGGCTTTTAGCCTTAGATCCCCTCCTCTCCCTCAAAGAATTTAAGATATTGAAGTTATCAGATGGAGACTATAAAATATTTCCTGGACGTTGAAAGAAATAAAAATGAAATAATACAGTCTAGGAGCAAGGGATAATCAAAACCAGACCTACGAAAACAATTAATGAAATAGAACTTCTAAAATTTGGAGTATCATTTAGAAGTATCAAATAGAACTTCTAAAATATGGAGTATCATTACTCCATAATGATAAAATAAAAATTCACTGATAAAATGTAACATTTAGGGCCTTGATGGACCTGACCGCATAGCCACTAAATGTGTATGGCAGTAATTTCCAGAGATCATAGGAGAACTTCAGGTTTACAAGTGTAGGGCAAGCTTTCAATATACTACTCTTAGAAATTCATATAACAACCAAGAAAAATGCTTAGGGTTATAGAAGATTGAACGACACAATGAACGAACTTCATCTATCTGTGATTTCTTCACTTAACACATTGAGGATTTCTGAAGTTTTCAAAGTACCCATTTAATAATTTCAAATTTTTGACACTGGCTTCAGAAAAAAGGAAATATATATATATATATATATATCTTCATATATATTGCACTCTTTTATCATAATCTAACTAAGGAGCAATAGAAAGAAATTTTTTTAGGGATAGTAAAAATCCCTAAAACAATCTTCTCATATTCTTGGAAACTAAAAGCACACTTCTAAATACACGGATTAGAATGGATATCATTAAAGAAAGTATGTAATAGAAACAACTGTGAATAAACTTAACCAAGGAGGTGAAAAACTTGTACTCTGAAAGCTATAAACATTGATGACAAATTTGAAGATGACACCTATTGTGGAAATACATTTCATACATTACATGCTCATGGAATGGAGGAATTAATATTGTTGAAATGTCCATACTACTCAAAGTAATCTATAGAGTCACTGCAATTCTTTTTTTTTCCAGAGTCACTGCAATTCTTGACAAAGTACTAACAGTATTTTCCACAGAACTAGAATATATAAATTTAAAATTTGTATGGAACCACCAAAGACCTCAGTAGCCAAAGCAATCTTCAGAAAAAGGAACGAAATTGGAGGTATCATGATCCCAGATTTCAAGGTACACTACAAAGCTATAATAATCAAAACAGTATGGTAATGGCACAAAAATAGGCTGATAGATGAATGGACTGGATAGAGAACTCAGAAATAAACCAACTGTTATGGTCAGTCATTCTATGACGAAGAAGGCAGGAATACACAATGGGGAAAAGACTCTACAATAAAGGGTGTTGGGAAAACTGGACAGCTACATGCAAAAGAATGAAACTGGACTGCTTTCTTACATCATACACAAAAATAAACTCAAAACGGATTGTACACCTAAATGTGAGACCTAAAACTATAAAACTCTTAGAAGAAAACACAGGCAGTAATCGCTTTGACAATCTCTGTTTGCCTTTGCAACACTTTTCTAGCCATGTCTCTGCAGGTCAGGGAGACAAAAGCAAAAGTAAACTATTGGGACTACATCTGTATGAAAGGCTTTTCACAGAGAAGGTAACCAACAACAAAATGAAAAGGTAACCTGCTGAATGGGAGAAGATATTTGCAAATGACATATCCAATAATGTGTTAATATCCAAATTACATATAAAGAACTTATACAACTCCCCATCAAGAATAATAATAAGATTTGAAAATGGACAGGCGATGTGTATAGACATTTTCCATTGAAGACATACAAATGGCCAAGAGACACATGAAAAGATGCTCAAATCACTAACCATCTGGGAAATGCAAATCAAAACCAGAATGAGATATTGACTTACACCCATCAGCATGGCTAAAATAAAAGCTGGGAAATAACTAGGGTAGAAGATGTGGAAAAATGAACCGTCATGTTCTGTTGGTGGGAATGTAAATTGGTATAGCCACTGTGAAAAACAGTATGGAGTTTCCTCAAAAACTTAAAAATAGAAATACCATAGAGTATAGTAATTTCACTACTGGGTATTTATCTAAGAAAACAAAAACTCTAATTAGAAAAGATACATACACCCATCTGTTTATTTTAGCATTACTTCAATAGCCAAGATATAGAAGCAGCCCAAGTGTCCATCAATGATGAATGGACAAAGAAGATGTGGAGTGTGTGTGTGTGGAGTGTGTGTCTGTGCATATAATGGAGTATCACTCAGCCATAAAAACGAATGAGATCTTGCCATTTGTGACAACATGATGGATGGATGGACCTGGAGAGTGTTATGCTAAGTGAAATAAATCAGACAGCGAAAGACAAATGCCATTCGATTTCATTTATATGTGAATCTAAACAACAAACCAAACCAACCAACAAACAAAAAAGCAGAAACAGGACCATAAATACAGAAAACAAACTGGTGGTTGCCAGAAGGGAGAAGGGTGAGGGGCTGGGCAAAATGGGTGAAGGAGAGTGGGAGGAACAGACTTCCAGTTGTGGAATAAATTAGTCCGGGGGATGAAAGATACAGCACAGGGAAGGGAATAGCATTGTGTGGTGATAGATGGTAGCGGCACTTGTGGTCAACTGTGTGGACAATGTAGAGACTTGTCAAATCACTATGTTAAAAAAAAAGATGGTAAAAATGAAACAATCTTTTCAAATGCTTGGAAATTAAAAGCACACTTTTAAACACATGGGTTAGAATGGCTATCGTAATGGAAACTATGTCATATTTTGAGATAAATATGAATGAGAACAATACACATGAAAATCATAGGATGTATTCGTAATGTTACAAATAAAAGGGAAATACATGCTGTTAAGTGCGTATGTAAAGGAACAAGAAACACTGAAAATACGTAACCTAGGTATTCAACCAAAAAAAGCTACAATAAAAATGATAGTAAATTGAGAATTGGGCTTAGAATCCTTAGGATCTGTTGTACTGGTAGGAGTGAGGTCTTGGTTTCTGATTTTAATTCTAGATAGGTCATTGGTCACGTAGAGAAAGGCCGTGAATTTTTATGTGGTGCTCTTATGTCCTGTTGAGCTCGTATTAGATCTAATTGTTTGTTTATTTATCATCTCTCATGGAGTTTTACATTGACATATTATTTCCAATATGTCAATTTCAAATTTTAAAAAGAAGAAAAATTAATAGAAAAAAACGGAGATGATCCATAAACCAGATGCTTGTTCTTTGAAAAACCTAATAATAATAGACAAGCCTCTAGCGAAACTAATTAGGAAATAAAAGTGTGCGTGCATGTGAGGGTGGGGGTGGCGGTTGGAAGATAGTTATGGGAAGAAAGAAGGGAATGTTGCTACTAAAAGGGAGGTATTAAGAGCAATGAGAATGCTTTGAATAAGTTTTATGAAAGAAAGAAAGAAAAAGGAAGAAAGAAAGAAAGAAAGAAAGAGAAAGAAAGAAAGAAAAGAAGGAAGGAAGGAAGAGGGAGGGAAAGAAAGGAGGGAGGGAATGAAGAAAGGGAGATAAAGAACGGAAATTTAACAGAAAAGGATAATTTTCAAGAAAAAATATTCAGCAATAAACAAGATGAGTGAGGAAATTATGATTATAATGAAATAGGATGGGTAGTTAAAAAAAAAATCTCTTCTATGCCCTTCATCCCAAATGATACCAAGCATAGCTGGGTTATACACGTTTAAGTGAAATTTCAGGAATTGATAATCCCTACTTTACAAAAGCTGTTTCAGTAGAAAAACAGATCTCTTATGGGTTTTCTTTTGAAAATCTATAATCTGTTATCAAAATTGAACAGAAACAATGCAATAAAAGAAAATTTTGGGTTTGCCTTACTTGTGAACACTTATTTTAAGAAAAGCTGTATTTATAGAGCAAGCAAATGGAAACCAAGAAGCCATATTATTTAACAAATAATAGCACACTGTGCAGGGTTTATTCCGAGAACGGAAGAAAAGTTTAACATCATAAATCTGCCAGCGTAAGGTATTAATGGTGTAAAACTGTATGGTCATCTCCATAGACCCTGAGAAAATATTTGCTAGAATATAACACTCTTTTTTTTTTTTTTAGTTTATTTATTTATTTTGAGAGAGGCAGAGACAGCACCAAGTTGGAGAGGGTCAGAGAGAGTGAGAAAGACAGGGAGAATCCCAAGCAGGAGCCCGATGTGGGGCTCGAGCTAAGGAAGCCAAGAGATCATGACCTGAGCCGAAACAGAGTCAGATGCTTAACCGACTGAGCCACCCAGCTGCCCCAACATTCTTTCATCATAAACATTTTCAACAAACTAGAAAAAGAGGGAGTAGCTACTTATTTTATAAAGAGTCGCTATAGCGAGCATAACATATAATGGTACAGTTTTAGAAGAATTCCTAAAAAGTAAAAAAAAAAAAAAAAAAAAAGACAAGAGTTCTGTGGTACTATTCCCATTCAACATGGCGCCAGGGCCATGGGCACCCATGTTGAATGAATATACAAAGACCACGGGAAGTATAAATAAGTATAGATAAAAATCCAGTAAGAAAACTCTGTTATCTTTATTGTTTGAAAATGATGTCATTTAAGAAATCCACGAGGCTCTATAAACACTTAGATCTGACAGAGCTCAACAGGGTTAGTGGATACATGATCAGCACATAAAATTCATGGCCTTTGTATACATTAGCAATGCCTTAGCTGGAACTGAAATAGAAAGACCAGACATCGTTTACAACAGTACTTCAGTGTATAAGGATTCCAAGTCCAAGAAAAAAAAAACCCAAATCTACATGAATAAAATGTCTATAATGTCTAGATGACATCGATAAAAGGTCATCGAAGGATGTAAAACAAGATTAATTTGAATTAAGAGGTAGACCTACACTGTATACTATGTTTATGTTTTTGTGACGACGAAACATGCTAAAGTGTTCATAAATTCCAGAATAAGCTAAAAATTTAATGTTATGCCACAAAACTTCGCTGGATTTTTGGTAACACTGTAAAATGCATGGTCATGAGCACAAATAGTGAAGATGATTCTAAGGAAAATAAAGGGAAAAAAGTAAAGAATGGTGGGGTCTTGATTTAGGACATGCTCTTTAAGAAGGGCTCGGGTCATCTTAGGGATATAGTCTTAATCTGCTAAAACTATTTTAATGTTTGTCCAAGTTTTTATAAGTCAAGTTGAGTGGAAGGCTCAGAGTAGCCTGGCTAGAGTTTAGTGTAAACTTTAGCTGCTGTTACTTGAACTGATCGCATATAGTTACCAAGAGATGATGTCGTCTTTCTTGTCCAGGCACCCTGGACCTGAACTGCCTGGGTCAGAATCACAATCCCCTCTGCCATTTAGTAATGGTAGGACATTGGGGAAATAGAATTTTAAGCTTAAGGTGACTCGATATATATGGGGGTAATTAGAATAGTTCACAGGTGTGTTAGGAGGCTTACATGAGTTAACATCTGGAAGGTACTCGGAAATGTATCTGGGTGTTTGCAAAAATATACCCCCCCCCACAAAAAATTTAAGTTAAAAAAAAAAAAAAAAAGCTGTGTGCTATCTGCTCCCAACGTTTCACTGATTTTTGTGGGCCCTGGGGACTTTTGCCTTCCTGGGCCGCTTCCTCCATTAAAATATTAATAATAAAAGTAATAACATTAAAATTACATACGCGTTACTATGTTAACATTACATATTAGAGCGTTTTGATCAACTGGGATCAACTTCACAGTTAATATTTATCTTCTGATTTCAGAAGAAATGACACAATTTTCATGAGCCACTGCAAGGACCGTGGGGTCTGGGCTCTGTGCCGACCGTGCCCGAAGGATGTAGACCTGCGTGCACACGAATATGAAACTAAAAAGCATGGTTTTCCGAGTAGGAAACCATCATCCAAATACACAGACATATGCACACGCAATGCTCACGCGAAATTCCCTACAATCTCGAGGACTGTAAGTAGGGCGTGTGCAAGCCGGGCGCCCTGCGCCGCTACTGCCACAGAGGGACGGGCAGCTCGGCCACCGCCGGAGAGGAGGACCAGGGACGCGGCTGCCCGCCGCTCCGTCCGCTGCTGCGCTGCGAGGCCGGGTCGCCACGGTTTGCGCGCCAGCAGGGGGCGACACGGGAAACAGCCTGGCGGCGGCGACCGGAAAAACCACGAAGACTCACGACCCCAACCCGGGAGCCTGAAACACGTAACGTGGCGCAGGCGCAACGTGAGGCTCGTTGGGGCCACCGGCGGGACGTGTCCCGCGGAAACGGCCAAATCAGGGGGCGACGTGGGTGGCCGACGCAGGAAGGCCCGTTGAGGGGGCCAGCGTGAGGGGCGTGGCCGGACAGGCCAATGAGAAAGTCGGCGTGAGTGGGCGCCGCGGGACGGGCCAATGAGGGAGCCGACTTGGAGGCGTGGCTCTGAGACTGGCGGAGCGAACGCGGGGCCCGCGGGGACACAGGGTCATTTCCAGGCCTGCGTGCTCGCGGCGGGTGCAGGAAGGCCGCTGCCAATACTTAGGACTTTCCAGTTCCAGTTTAGACCCGAACGTGACGGGTTTGTGTTGCTGTTCGGTTCTAGTATTTCAAGGAAATCCCCTCTTCGAGTTGAAAGCACGGTGCTCCAGGTGCGATTCCCTGGACCGGCAGCGGCCGCATCACCTGGTGATACAGAGATGCACAGAATGCGATCCTGC
>JAQQST010002094.1:0-10875 GCA_028646485.1 Cryptoprocta ferox
GGGGCGGGGCCAGACGCCCGCCGAGGGCGTGGCTGCCGCTGCCCGGGAGCCGCAGGAGGGTGGGCGCCGGACCACGGGGTACCCTCTGACTTGGCCCACATGGCCTGGCCATCAGCTTTCTTTGGGCTCGTTGACGAGCTAGGGGAAGGTCATTTGATCCTCACATTCTTGTGGCCACGATCTTGGGAAGGTGGCCTTTCCTCTTTAAAAAGAGCTCTGTGGGGACGCCTTGGCGGCTCAGTTGGTTAAGCCTCCGACTTTGGCTCAGGTCATGATCCCACAGTCCGTGAGTTCTAGCCCTGCATCGGGCTCTCTGCTGTCAGCACAGACCCCGCTTTGGATCCTCTGTCCCCCCTCCCCCACTCTCTGCCCCTTCCCCACTGTGCTCTCTCTCAAAAATAAAATATTAAAAAAAAAAAAAAAAAGAGCTGTGAGGTTCGAGGCCCAGAAGCAGTGTCCCCCCGGGATGGAGGGGAGGCCCCAGTGCCCAGTGTGGGGAAGAGGGACTGATTACTCCTTGGACAACATCCCTCAGCCCTGCTTAACTGGTGAGTTTTCTCATTCTGGAACATGTCCTGCTTTTTCTAGAGGGTTCACAGAAAGGGAGCTGGTTGTTTTATTTTAATTGCAGTATTTTTGCTGTATATTTTAAAATCTATTTCCAGGGTATAGTCTCAAACGCTGATTATTTGTGAAACCTGTTTAGTCTTCATAATTTCAGTCTTTATAATTGCAATTATTATGGGCTCTTCTCCAATTTAACTGTTAATTATTCCTCATGTTTTCAATTTGCAATATCTTTATGCATTTTATATAGAGATGGGATAATATTTAGTTTTGGAACTAAATTGCCAACAGCTTTTTAAAATTGCAAGATCATGGGATGTAAGACTTGACCCTGGAGATTTACTAGGTTGAGTATCTCTGTCGTTCTTATTGTGCAGTGATGCCCTGAGCGGGTATGGGGGGGGGGGGCTTTGGTTACCCAGCTAACTAGGGACACAATCAGGACTTGAACCCAGGTCTCCTGACTCCCTTGTCCATAACTCTTCAATGTACCCTACAAAATTTAGTTTCTGAATTACAATGAGAAGGAAAAACCACGAGATGTTGTTTCTCCGTGTGCCTTAATCTGATTAAAGATGAATTCTAGCTTTAGAAATGCCTGTATCATATACCACAGCTGATCCTCCTACCCTGAACCCCTTGATTCACTTGCCCATCTACACTGAGGATCCTTAAAGTGTGGTCCCTATCAGCATTACCTGGAGCTCATTAGAAATGCAAAATCCGAGCCCCGCCCCAACCTACAGACACAGAAACCCTGGGCGTGGGGCCCACCTGCGTTTTCACAAGCTCCGAAGGTCCTGGGGAAAGTCGGAACCACTGCCCAGCAGGACTTAGATCTCACCCTCCCTGTGTTTGACAGCCAGTGGAGGACGCTGGGTTTTGAGCTGTCTTTACCAAAGAAGGTGATTCTCTGTTGCTGCTACCAGCTTTTTTTTTTTTTTAATGTTTATTTATTTGGGGGGGGGGTGATGGGCAGAGAGAGGGAGAGAGAGAATTCCAAGCAGGCTCCACATTGTCATCACAAAGCCCAATGTGGTACTCGAACTCACAAACTGAGATGATGACCTGAGCCGAAACTAAAAGCTGGACGCTTAACCGACTGAGTCACCCAGGCGAGCTCTGCTGCTGCCAGTTTCAGATGATAATCTTCCTCCTCCACTCTGCTTCCTCCCCTCTGCACAACACACACATGCATGCACCCACACAGGCATGCTCACACTCATACACTCATACATCCAGCAGGAGTGAAAGGTCAGTGGGTAGAAAATGAGACTAAATAGGGGATTTCAATAGAAACAGATAAAATGTTCCAACCACTGGGATAGAGTTTCCACGTTTCCAAACTTGCTACCTCCTTAAGTGCAGTGACAAATTCAGTTGATACTAACCATATTGTACTGTTTGTTTCCTGCCACTTGTGACTTTATTCATTCAACATTTTAGTACCTTCTATTTGCATGAAATATGTTAAGCATGTGGGGAAAATGTATTTGAGTTTATAGTTTATCAGGAGGTGGAGAATCTGTTCAGAAATAACAATACAAGCCAGCCAGTGATAAATACATGAGACTCATCTCTAGGAAAAAGTTATGGAAGCCTGAAGATGGTGGGCAGCGTGTGTCAAAACAAGGGTTTTGACGTGCAGGGTTTAGGGGGTAAAGGACATTCTAGGCAGGGGTGGGGAAAAGATGAAGGTGTGGCAGGGGCTCTCACTGCATTTTGTTTGGGCCAGGGGTTATTTGAAGGTGATTAGAAGGAAATGAGGCTATACAAGTAGGCCAGGGTCAAAAGGAGAAAGATCTTAAAACCTCCCTTAGGAGTTTGTTCTTTATCCTGAAGGCAGTGGGGAGCCGCTGAAGGGTTTTGAATGAGGGCAAGGATAGGCAGAGCTGTGCTTTTAGTAAAATTAATCTGCCATCAGAGTAGAAGCAGGTTGAAATGTGTAAAGGGGATGTGGCGGGGGAGGGGGTTCGGGGGGGCTTTGTTTTTATTTTGTAACATTTTAGCAGCGGTATGTTGATACATTGACCCATCATCTTAATGTTAAATTAGGAGGGAATTGCTTTTCTTATGGTGGTAGTTGGATTTTGAAATAAGCCTCCAGGGCATAGATTATTGTCCAGGGGAACACAGTTCTAATTTTATAACGAGGAATCTGCAAGGAAATGGAAATTGCTTAACAGAATGGCTTTACAGGACTCTTCCAGAACTCCTTCTTTGTTTTTCTTTTCTAACATTGTCTTTTTTTTATTTGAATATTTCTATATTATTGTTTATGTTATATAAGTAATATAACAAGTAATATATATTATAAATACTCTCAGAGGTAATATATGCTCTTTTATAGAATCACAGGTTATTAAAACTCAGACCTTTCATTCAGATGATTTTGTTGTTTATTTTTTATTTTTATTTTTTTTAAAATATAATTTATTGTCAAATTGGTTTCCATATAACACCCAGTGCTCATCCCAGCAAGTGCCCTCCTCCATGCCCATCACCCATTTTCCCCTCTCCCCCACTCCCCCATCAACCCTCAGTTTGTTCTCAGGATTTAAGAGTCTCTTATGGTTTGCCTCCCTCCCTCTCCTTAACTATTTTCCCCCTTCCCCTCCCCCATGGTCCTCTGTTAAGTTGCTCAAATTCCACATATGCATGAAAACATATGATATCTGTCTTTCTCTGCCTGACTTATTTCGCTTAATAATACCCTCCAGTTCATCCACGTTGCTGCAAATGGCCAGATTTCATTCTTTCTCATTGCCAAGTAGTATTCCATTGTATATATAATCCACATCTTCTTGATCCATTCATCAGTTGATGGACATTTATGCTCTTTCCATAATTTGGCTTTTGTTGAAAGTGCTACTATGAACATTGGGGTACATGTGCCCCTATGCATCAGCACTCCTGTATCCCTTGGGTAAATCCCTAGCAGTGCTATTGCTGGGTCATAGGGGAGTTCTTTTTTTTAGTTTTTTGAGGAATCTCCACACTGTTTACCGGAGCGGCTGCACCAGTTTCCATTCCTACCAACAGTGCAAGAGGGTTCCTATTTCTCCACATCCTCGCCAGCATCTATAGTCTGATTTGTTCATTTTAGCCACTCTGACCAGCGTGAGGTGGTATCTCATGTGGTTTTTACTTGTATTTCCTTGATGATGAGTGATGTTGAGCTTCATTTCATGTGTCTGTTGGCCATCTGGATGTCCTCTTTGGAGAAGTGTCTGTTCATGTCTTCTGCCCATTTCTTCACTGGATTATTTGTTTTTCGGGTGTGGAGTTTGGTGAGTTCCTTATACATTTTGGATACTAGCCCTTTATCCGATATGTCATTTGCAACTATCTTTTACCATTCCATCAGTTGCCTATTAGTTGTGTTGATTGTTTCCTTTGTCGTGAAGAAGCTTTTTATCTTGATGAAGTCCCAATAGTTCATTTTTGCTTTAACTTCCTTGTCTTTGGAGATGTGTCAAGTAAAAACTTGCTGCGGCTGAGGTCAAAGAGGTGGTTTCCTGGTTTCTCCTCTAGGGTTTTGATGGTTTCCTGTCTCACATTCAGGTCCTTCATCCATTTTGAGTTTATTTTTGTGTATGGTGTAAGAAAGTGGTCCAGTTTCATTCTTCTGCATATTGTTGTTCAGTTCTCCCAGCACCATCTGTTAAAGAGACTGTCTTTTTTCCATTGGATACTCTTTCATGCTTTGTCAAAGATTAGTTGGCCATACATTTGTGGGTCCAATTCTGGGTTCTCTATTCTATTCCATTGGTCTATGTGTCTTTTTTGTGCCAATACCATACTGTCGTGATGATTACAGCTTTGTAGTAGAGGTTAAGTCTGGGATTGTGATGCCTCCCATTTTGGTTTTCTTCTTCAGTATTACTTGGGCTATTCAGGGTCTTTTGTGGTTCCATACAAATTTTAGGATTGTTTATTCTAGCTTTGAGAAGAATGCTGGTGCAGTTTTGATTGGGATTGCATTGAATGCGGAGATTGCTTTGGGTAGTGTTGACATTTTAACAATGTTTATGCTTTCGATCCATGAGCATGGAATGTTTTTCCATTTTTTTGTGTCTTCTTCAATTTCCTTCATAAGCTTTCTATAGTTTTCAGCATACAGATCTTTTACATTTGTGGTTAGGTTCATTCCTAGGTATTTTATGGTTCTTCGTGCATTTGTGAATGGGATCAGTTTCTTTATTTCTCTTTCCGTTGCTTCATTATTGGTGTATAAACATGCAACAGATTTCTGTACCTTGATTTTGTACCCTGCGACCTTAGTGAATTCATGGATCAGTTCTAGCAGACTTTCGGTGGAATCTGTTGGGCTTTCCATGTAAAGTATCATGTCGTCTGTGAAAAGTGAAACTTTGAGTTCATCTTTGCCAATTTTGATGACTTTTATTTCATTTTGTTGTCTGATTGCTGATGCTAGGACCTCCAGCACTATGTTATACAACAGTGGTGAGAGTGGACATCCCTGTTATATCCCTGATCTCAGGGGGAAGGCTCTCAGTTTTTTCCCATTGGGGATGATATTAGCTGTGGGCTTTTCATAAATGGCTTTTATGATGTTTAAATGTGTTTCTTCTATCCTGGCTTTCTTGAGGGTTTCTATTAAGAAAGGATGCTATAGTTTGTCAAATGCTTTTTCTGCATCTATTGACAGGATGATATGGTTCTTTTCTTTTATTAATGTGATGTATCACATTGATTTGCGAATATTGAACCAGCCCTGTAGCCCAGGGGTGAATCCCACTTGATCATGGTGAATAATTCTTTTTATATGCTGTTGAATTTGAGTCACTAGTATCTTGTTGAGAACTTTTGCATTCATATTCATCAGGGATATTGGCCTGTATTTCTCTCTCTCTCTCTCTCTCTCTCTCTCTCTCTCTCTCTCTCTCTCTCTCTCTTGCTGGGTCTCAGTCTGGTTTGGGGATCAAAGTAATGTTGGCTTCATAAAATGAGTCTGGAAGTTCTCCTTCCATTTCTACTTTTTGGAACAGCTTGAGAAGGATAGGTATTAACTCTGCTTTAAATGTCTGGTAGAATTCCCCAGGGAAGCCATCTGGCCCAGGACTCTTATTTGTCAGGAGATTTTTGATAACTGATTCAATTTCTTCAGTAGTTATGGATCTGTTCAAAGTTTTTATTTCTTCCCATTTGACTTTTGGTAGTGTGTGGGTGTTTAGGAATTTGTCCATTTCTTCCAGGTTGTCTAGTTTGTTGGCATAGAATTTTTCATAGTATTCCCTGATAATTGCTTGCATTTCTGAGGGATTGGTTGTAATAAATCCATTTTCATTCATGATTTTATCTATTTGAGTCCTCTCTCTTTTCTTTTTGAGAAGCCTGGCTAGAGGTTTATCAATTTTGTTTATTTTTTCAAAAAACTAACTCTTGGTTTCATTGGTGTGTTCTACTGTTGTGTTTTTTTTCCCTTGATTCTATATTGTTTATTTCTGGTCTGATATTTATTATTTCTCTTCTTCTGGGTTTGGGGTGTCTTTGCTGATCTGCTTCTAATTCCTTTAGGTGTGCTGTTAGATTTTGTATTTGGGATTTTTCTTGTTTCTTGAGATAGGCCTGGATTGCAATGTATTTTCCTCTTAGGACTGCCTTTGCTGCATCCCAAAGGGTTTGGATTGTTGTATTTTCATTTTCACTTGTTTCCATATATTTTTAAATTTTTTCTCTAATTGCTTGGTTGACCCATTAGGTTGACCCATTAGTTCTTTAGTAGGATGTTCTTTAACCTCCATGCTTTTGGAGATTTTCCAGACTTATTCCTGTGGTTGATTTCAAGTTTCATAGCATTGTGATTTGAAAGTGTGTATGGTATGATCTCAGTTCTTTTATATTTATTGAGGGCTGTTTTGTGACCCAGTATGTGATCTATCTTGGAGAATGCACCATGTACACTCGAGAAGAAAGTATATTCTGTTGCTTTGGGATGCAGAGTTCTAAACATATCTGTCAAGTCCATCTGGTCCAATGTATCATTCAGGGCCGCTGCTTCTTTACTGATCCTCTGTCTAGATGATCTGTCCATTGCTGTAAGTGGAGTATTAAAGTCTCCTGCAATTAGCACATTCTTATCAATAAGATTGCTTATGTTTGTGATTAACTGTTTTATATATTTGGGTGCTACTGAATTCAGCGCATAGACATTGATAATTGTTAGCTCTCCCTGATGGATAGACCCTGTAATTATTATATAGTGTCCTTCTTCATCTCTTGTTACAGTCTTTAATTTAAAGTCTAGTTTGTCTGATATAAGTATGGCTACTCCGGCTTTCTTTTGACTTCCAATGGTATGATAGATAGTTCTCCATCCCCTCACTTTCAATCTGAAGGTGTCCTCAGGTCTAAAATTAGTCTCTTGTAGACAGCAAATAGATGGGTCTTGTTGTTGTTTTTTTTTTTTTATCCATTCTGATACCCTGTGTCTTTTGATTGGAGCATTTAGTCCATTTACATTCAGTGTTATGATTGAAAACTATGGGTTTAGAGTCATTATGTTCTCTGTAGGATTCATGCTCATAGTGGTGTGTCTGGTACTTTTTGTTCTTTGTAACATTTCCCTCATAGAGTCCCCCTTAGGATCTCTTGTAGGGCTGGTTTAGTGGTGATGAATTCCTTCAGTTTTTGTTTGGGAAAACCTTTATCTCTCCTTCTATTCTGAATGACAGGCTTCCTGGATAAAGGATTCTTGGATACACATTTTTCCTGTTAATCACATTGAAGATCTCCTGTCATTTCTTTCTGGCCTGTCAAGTTTCAGTAGATAGGTCTGCTACTACCCTTATGTGTCTACCTTTATATGTTAAGGCCCATTTATCCCTAGCTGCTTTCATAGTTCTCTCTTTATCCTTGTATTTTGCCAGTTTCACTATGATATGTCATGCAGAAGATCAATTCAAGTTACGTGTGAAGGGAGTTCTCTGTGCCTCCTGGATTTCAATGTCTGTTTCCTTCCCCAGGTTGGCAAGCTCTCAGCTATAATTTGTTCAAGTACCCCTTCGGCCCCTTTCTCTTGCTCTTCTTCTTCTGGAATTCCTATGATATGGATATTGTTCTGTTTGATTCCATCACTTAGTTCTCAAATTCTCCCTTCATGCTCCTGGATTTTTTTTTTAATCTCTTTCTCAGCTTCCTCTTTTTCCATAATTTTATCTTTGAATTCACCTATTCTCTTCTCTGCCTCTTTAGTCCGTGCTGTGGCCACCTCCATTTTATTTTGCACCTCATTTATAACATTTTTAAATTCATCATGACTATTTTTAAGATCCTTGATCTCTGCAGCAATGGAATCTCTGCCGTCTTCTATGCTTTTTTCAAGCCCAGCAATTAATTTTATGACTATTATTCTAAATTCTTGTTCAATTATGTTGCTTATATCTGTTTTGATCAATTCTTTAGCTGTCACTTCTTCCTGGAATTTCTTTTGAGGAGAATTCTTCGGTTTCATCATCTTGGCTAGTTTTCTGTCCCTTATGACTTTTAACAGCTTGTTATGTGCTCTGCACCTGCGAGCACTGCTATATTAAAGGAAGCTCATACACTGTCCAGGGCCTGGCCATTCAGGAAGTGTTTTTTGGAGAGTGTAACTTGCTCTCTGTTGTTGTGACTTTGGTTATTTTATTTCCCTACTCATAGTGATGTTTTGGACCTTCCACCAGGTGTGCTTTTATTCCTTGAAGTAGCCCTGGAAAGGAAAACAAACAAACAGACAAACAAACAGGAAGCAAAAACACGAAAACCCACAAATAACTAAAACAAACAAAAAAACCCAAAAAATAATCCAAAAGCAAAAAACCAGAAACACCAGCTACAAGTAAAGAACAGGGTGGAGGCAGTGCTGATGGAAGAATACATACAAAGAGAGAAATGACAGGGGTGGGGGAAAAAGAGAAAGAATAAACATTGACCAGGCAGAGAGACTAAAAGGCTTAATTCAGAGAGAGAAATGAAGATAAGGTAGGAGGTGGGGAAAAAGAAATGAAGATAAACTTACCCAGACAGAGAAACTATATATCTTAATTATTCCAGAGAGAGAGAAAGGAAAGTAAAGAAGGAGGTGTAGAACATGCATCAAGAGAATGGATTAAATATGTCTGTTTAACCAAACCAATAACCAGAGTAACCAGCCTCGATGAGAGAAGAGATAAGAAGGAGAAAAGGGAGAATATATCTAAATAACAAGAATTGTCCTAGAATTAATCCAGGCAATGCCTCAGGGCTGGTCTGGATGTGGGGGCCTTCTGGTTCTACAAGTTCTATCCTGCTCAAGTAGATACGCAGTTACCTGGTGTGGAGGGGCGTGGTTTGGTATAGGCAGGTCCTTCCTCCACTGTGGGCCCCGCCTTGGTGGTGGGAGGGAGATGGTGTCCCCCTAGTCTCTCCTCCACCCACTGGTGGACTCCATTTGAGCCGTCCTCACTGTGCCGCAGATGCAGATGGGGCAGTCTTCTCCCTCTGCTGACTCCTTTGTCCTGGCACTGGGCTGGGATTTAAACTCCGCTCCGTGTGCCCTGTTATTGGGGAAGCGCCTCCTGATACGTGGTCCCAGCTGGTTCTGTCCTGCTGCAGAACTTCAGGGGAGGGGACTGGTTTCTCCTGCTGCAAACTGCTCCCCTGATCTACCACCGAAACCAGAGGTGGCTCCCCTCCTCCCCAGGTCTGCAACAGGGAAGCTGCCCCAGTCTGAAGAAAGCCCTGCAGTTAGAGATGGGATCCCTCTCCATCCCGGTCGGAGATTTTTTCTCTTGTCCAGATACAGTCCTACGCTTCCCCAGCTGCTCTTTCTTTTCTGTTTGTCTCTCCATAGAAGGGGATCCCTCCCCTCCGTGCCTACACGGCCCATTTTATCTCCCCCTGTTCAATTACCTACGTATCATCCATCAGGTTGTCCCGTTTTCTCCCTGCTAGACTCAGTCTCTTTTCCTTCCAGACTCTTGGGGTTCAAAGTCCTTTGGCTTCAGCCCTTCTTTGAGAGACGTGGGAAGTACAGATCCTCCTACTTCTCCACCATGTTGGCCTGTCTCTCCTCTAACATTGTCTTTTAAACAAAATGGATCTGTATTCACGTTACTCAGGAATGACCTGGTAATGGCAGGTCACATACAATCTAAATATTAAGCACCTGAAGTGTGGATCTTCTTGTTTCTTCTTCTCCTCCACCTCCAAAGGTGTTTTCTCTCTCAGTCACAGACTTACTTTGTTAGAAGACATGAAACTAAGCCATTTTGGGGCGCCTGGGTGGCTCAGTCGGTTAAGCCTCCGACTTCGGCTCAGGTCATGATCTCACGTTCGTGGGTTCGAGCCCCGTGTCGGGCTCCGTGCTGACAGCTCAGACCCTGGAGCCTGCTTCCGATTCTGTGTCTTCCTCGCTCTCTGCCCCTCCCCCTCTCATGTTCTGTCTCTCTCTCTATCAAAAATAAAACATTAAAAAAAAAGATTAAAAAAAAAAAGAAACTAAGCCATTTTACAAGGATCTGCCTTCTTCCAGTGGTGGCTCTCGTGGGAAAGTTGTAGCAAATTGGAATGTCATGAACTTATAGGTGTGCTGTGACATCTAGTATTTGTAGTTGGAGATTGGGAGGAATCGAGGATAAAGCAGGGAGAGCAGGTGCTGTGTGGCCACATAAGAGACCACACCATAAGAGCCTGAACTTGGGGGCACCTGGGTGGCTCAGTCGGTTAAATGTCTGACTTATGCTCAGGTCATGATCTCACAGCTCATGGGTTTGAGCCCTGCATCAAGTTTTGAGCTGACAGCTCAGAGCCTGGAGCCTGCTTCAGATTCTGTCTGTCTGTCTCTCTCTGTCCACCCCCCCCAACTTGTGCTCTCTCTCTCAAAAATACACATGCACACACACACAGAGCCTGAACATGTGTGATGGCAGTGGAGACAGAAGATGGAAACATGGGAGATGTTTGGGAGTCATGGCAACAGGGTCTGAGAGTGGTTGGGTTTGGAGGGAGGGTACAGAGCCTCCCAAATGCCTGGGTTCTGGGCTTGGGAAGATGGGGGCAGTGGGGCATTCATGGTGCTCCTGATGTCCATGTCACAGATGCACCCCAAGGTCGGCTGGTTGGTTTTGTCCCAGGAGAGCCGACAAGACCTCTGAGCTCTCTGCCAGCTGGAGACACGGAGTCCAAGGTCAGACCTTTGAGCCCTTCCAGGTGTGCAGTGGGGAGTGGGGGTGTTGGGAGGAGAAGGGGCAGGGCTTCTGGTGGCTGGGGGCTCACCATGGTGCCATTCCCCTGGGAGCCTGTGCTCCATCCCTTGGAGCTTGG
>JAQQST010002095.1:0-10873 GCA_028646485.1 Cryptoprocta ferox
CTCCCTGCTTCTCCGCCATCTTGCCCGCTCCCCTAGATGCTTTTTTCTGGATACTGATTTTAAAAAGAGGTGGAAAAGGTATTGCTTTATGACTTCTGCTCACTCCACACCTTCTTCTGTCTGTGGCAACAAATCCTAACTTAGTTTCCACTTCTTTTATAAGCCTTTAATGACCAATATAGTGGGATTTTTTTTCTTCCCATTTAGGATTCTATATTCAGGTTGATGATACGGATAAATGGTTTAAATGCACATAAATTAAAATCAAAACATAGCCCTTAACATTTGTTTGGAAATGGGCATATGCTTTACTCTCCAGGTCTCAAGGGATACATTATTTCCATTCAGTATGTCTGTAATGTTTAGGAAATTAGGTCTCTCAGACTATACTCTGATGTCAATGCCAAGTAAATCCCCTCAGAATTATTTAAAATACTTAAACCATTCTCTTATCAATGACACAAACATTAGCATTGACCTGTTGGTAGAAATATTCTCCTAAACAATCAAAAAGATAGAGTTTTATTTCTGGATCTGCTTTAAAAATCATCACCAGACAACCAACTAGCTTTCATAAAACTCTTATCAGAGAAATCCAGGTGAGAAGCTATTTAAAACTTTTTCTCTCTCTCAGTCTCTCTTTTTTTATGGAAACAGTAACCTCCAGAAACATTTCTTTCGATTCTTTAAGGGTTTTTTTTTGTTGCAATTCTTATTTTTCAATCTTTTAAATTATTTTAAATCTTTTCTTAAATGTGAAGTCTATTGTGTAAGAATTAGACAAATGACTATAATGTATTTGTATCACATCTGAATTTAAGAGAAGCCTAAATTACCAAAAATAAATAAGTAAAGGTACACTTTCATAGTAATAACAAAAAATATTAACAATATTTTTGAAACTTCTTTGAATAATATGGTTTGCAATATTTACAACTTAACAGATGAAATAGATTATTTGCTTCTATAATGAAATAGTATTTAAAATGTCTGTGTTGAACATTCCCTATATATTAAACAAATTGTATAAGAAATGAAAATACAGTTAACCCTGGAACAATGTGGATACTAGGGATGCTGAACATGTGTATAACTGAAAATCCACATATAACTTTTGACTCCCAAATCTTAACCACTAATGGTAGTAGTTCACCTGAACTATTCACTAGAAGACCTATTGATAATATAAACAGTTGATTAACACATATTTTGTATGTTATACTGCATTCCTACAATAAAGTCAGCTAGAGTATTCTTTATATTATTAGGAAAATCATAAGGAAAACACATTTATAGTACTGGACTATGTGGAAAAAAAATCAATGTTTAAGTGGACCTGCACAGTTCAAATCTGTGTTGTTCAAGGGTCAGGTGTAATTTTAAGCCATTCTTTTAAAACCTTGATGTAATTTGAGAGAACACTCTAGTTTCTCTTTTGATTCCTAGAGAAATAAAATATCAGCATAAAACTTACTTCTGTCTGACTAATTATAAGCAACTGAGAAAACTGAAGAAAATCTTACTATTTTATGTAACTTCAAGCTGGCAAGTGTAAGGCATTTAATGAAAAAAATTATTCAAATTATACTTATATAGATTTAAAATATTCATTTTTAGACTTTAGGTTGCCAAGAGTAAGTCATTTAATGAGAAGCTAATTCAAATTATAGAGACTTCAAATGTTCATTTTTTAAATATTGCTCCTAAAGGAATTAATCCAAAATAGTCTGAGATTTAAGTTAATAATATTTTCAGGAAGACAAAAGGAAAGAGATCTTCCTACATTTCTCCAAAATGACTTTCCTCTGTTCCTGGAATACAAAGTGTGATTCTGGTCAATGAATATCCAGAAAACTATCAACATGGAAATGTCCAGAGGATCAATTAACCTTCTAAGAAAGTATATAACACAGAGCAGACATTTAGTAAATACCAGGTCAATGAACAAATGATTCTTGAATTAACTAAACAAAGGTGGAGTGAAATAAAACATTCTCCAATAAATTAGAACTCCATCAATAAGGTGAAATGTAAGGGATAGATAATTGAAGTTTTACAAATATACTGAAAGTTTAGTAGATTATAGAAGCTTAAAAATATCATGGAAACATTTGACACTCCAAAGAGAAAAACCTGATACCAAAAAGTCATTGCTTTACATAGAGACAAATGTCCTTACAAATGCATCATCACAGGGCAGCGGGGTGGCTCAGTAGTTTAATCATCTTGGCTCAGATCATGATCTCATGGTTTTGTGGGTTCAAGCCCTGCATGGGGCTCTGTGCTGACAGCTCAGAGCCTAGAGCCTGAAGCCTGCTTTGGATTCTATGTCTCCCTCTCTCTCTGCCCCTCCCCTACTCACACTCTGTCCCTCTCCCTCCCTCTCAAAAATAAAACATTAAAAAATTTTTTTAAAAAAGAATGCATCACCACAAGATGTGAGTATATTCCTGAATGGCTCAAGATACATCCAAGATTGCTGGCAAATTATTATTATTATTTATAACTGGGAATGTCATTATCACAAAGATGGAGCAGATACTTCTTTAACACATCCGTTGTGATGTTATCCACAATAGAACTATAACATGCAGAAAGCAATAATGATTGTCGTGAGGTAATAAGTTATAAAACACAGCAGACCTAAAAGCATGTCATTGAATTTATTTAATAAAAATTGTATTTTCTGATTATAAGAGCAATATTCATTGTTGAGGATTTGATATAGAGGAAAATATAAAGAAGACAGAGAACTATAATTCCCATTGCACAGAGAAAACCAGTGTTAATGTTTTGATGTGTTTCTGTGCTGCCTTTTCTTTACCTTCATATGTAAGTATTTATTTGGAAAATTAGGATTATTCTGTATATGAACATTATATTTTATTTTTCACACATTTTATTATGTTTATCATTATATTAAATATTAAATAATGACTGCACAATATACCACCATATGGATGATTCACATTTACTTAATCATACTGAGTAAATGTTTACCATTTAGGTGTTTTGAATTTTTCACTGTTATAAATAACTTTACAATGGACATCATTATATGTAAGCCTTTTCCTGAGGTTCTAAGTATTTCTTTCAATTAATTACCAAATTATTTTCCAGTGATGGCACCAATTCGTATTTCCACTAGAGATGACCTTGGGTTCCCATCTCATCATATTATAGATAAAACTAGAAATGATTGTTTGTTTTTTAAAAAAATTCTTATTATTGTGAAAAGCAAAATAAATTTGCCCTCTCATTTAAAATGATGTCTTTCTGGTCAGTAATGAAATAAAACATTTTTATTTTGTCAGAATTGTATTTCTTTTGAGATTTTCTGTTCCTGTCCTTTATCTGTTTTCTAGTGATTATTTCTACTGATTTCTATAAACTATTTCCAGAATAAAGTTATAGAAACATTATCATATTTATTGCAATAATTTCCCAGGTTCCATTCGACATTTGATTTTACTCATGTTTTTGATGTATAGTTATATAAATGAATTTACCAATTCTTAGCCCTTAAGATTTCTCCAATTCCTTTTGATAACACTTAAATTTCTTTAGCACATGCATGTATGAACAATTTTAAATTGCATGCATGAATGGTAATATAAATGACCTGAAACGTTTTAAATACAACCATTTTTTTTCTTTTCCCTCCTTCCTCTTTCTCTTTCCTGCTTCTATCCACATCAATTTCCCTTCCCAACACAAAGGAGTATAAATACCTCACAAAGAACACTACTTTTTCCTCCAAAGCATTTTATTTTTAAATAGGAGCACCTGGGTGGCTCAGTTGGTTAAGTATCTGACTCTTGATCCCAGCTCAGGTAGTGATCTCAGGATAGTGAGGTCAAGCCTGCATTGGGCTCTGGCTTAGGTTCCGAGCTGGGTTCCACATTGGGCTCCGTGCTGGCCATGAAGCCTATTGAGAAAGTAAAATAAATAAAAAAATAAAAATAAAATAAACTTATACACCACTAGAATTGACAATAGTAAATTGCTACGAATTTGCAAATGAAAAGTCTTAAAATTTTTTATGGTGATGAAATATACATAACATAAAATTTTAACCATATTTAAGTATAAGATTTAGTGGCATTAAGTACATTTATGTTGTTATGCAACCATCATCTCTAACTATTTTCAGAACTTTCTTACCTTCCCAAAATGAAACTCCATACATATTAAACAATAACTACCCATTCCCTCCCTCTCCCTGACAACTATCATTCTACTTTCTGTCTCTATAAATTTGACTACTTTAATTCATGAAAGTGGAATCATACAATATTTGTCCTTTTGTGTCTAGTTTATTTCACTTAGCATAACATTTTCAAGGTTCATCAATGTTTTAACACGTCAGAATTTCATTCCTTTTTAAGATGAATAATATTTCATTGTACTTATATATCACATTTTGTTCATCCATTCATTCATTGATGGACATTTGGGGTGTTTCCAGCTTTGGCTATTGTGAATAATGCTACTTTGAATACTAGTATATGAAAATAGTCTTTTCAACATCACTGTTAATATGTATACAGTCCCTGATACAGAACACTGATACCAATTGCTGATATTGAAATTATGAATCAGCTTTCCCTAACCCTTAAAGAGAAGTTTTTTGCACTGAATAGCCCTTAAGACCTCGAAGTCCATCTCTGTGCATATAATCTGGTATTTTTCTTGAAAATATACTGGAAAAATGTGAAAATAGTAGCGACTTAATAATAGCTTCAGGAGATTGATACTAACTCAGAATTAGGCATGTGTCAAATCCACATAACATGAGAAAGCATTATAGAATATGTTCCTTGTCCTTATGAACCAGTTAGATTGGCAGTCAAGTTGGACGTACTGTAAATAAGTACCTCATTTCTCCACAATTTTCTTCTCAACAGAGAATTCAGGAATGGCTGAAGAAAATCATACCATGAAAAGTGAGTTTATCCTCACAGGATTTACAGATCATACAGAGTTGAAGATACTTTTTTTCTTGCTGTTCCTTGTCATCTATCTGATCACCATGGTGGGGAACCTTGGCCTGGTGATACTGATTTCTAAAGAGCATCATCTTCACACGCCAATGTACATCTTTCTGGGCAACCTCGCTCTTGTAGATTCTTGCTGTGCCTGTGCCATTACTCCTAAAATGTTAGGGAACTTCTTTTCTGAGAACCGAATGGTTTCCCTCTATGAATGCATGGCACAATTTTATTTTCTTTGCACCGTTGAAACTGCAGACTGCTTTCTTCTGGCAGCAATGGCCTATGATCGCTATGTGGCCATATGCAGCCCACTACAGTACCACACCATGATGTCAAAGAAACTCTGCATTCAGATGACCACAGGAGCCTTCATAGCTGGAAATCTGCATTCCATGATTCATGTAGGGCTTCTATTTAGGTTAGTTTTCTGTGGATCTAATCACATCAACCACTTTTACTGTGATATTCTTCCTTTATACAGACTCTCCTGTGTTGACCCTTATGTCAATGAACTGGTACTATTTATCTTTTCGGGCTCAATTCAAGTCTTCACCATAGGCAGTGTCTTAATATCTTACCTGTACATTCTCTTTACTATTTTCAAAATGAAATCCAAAGAAGGAAGGACCAAAGCCTTTTCTACCTGTGCATCCCACTTTTTGTCTGTTTCATTATTCTATGGATCTCTTTTTTTCATGTACATTAGACCAAATTTGCTCGAAGAAGAGGATAGAGACATACCAGCTGCTATTCTGTTTACAATAGTAGTTCCTTTACTAAATCCTTTTATTTATAGCCTGAGGAATAAGGAAGTAATAACTGTCCTGAGAAAAATTCTGAAGAAAAAAAAATCTCATGAATATTGGAAACAAATATCATCTACTGTAGCTTAGTGATTTAAATGCAGGAAACTCTTCCAAGTGAAATTACACAGAGAAAAGGCACAAATTATATGTAAAATACTAAAATATATGATAATCCAATAAATTTAGGAAGAAATACATATGGGAGAAAATAAACAGGAAAGAATAAACTGTGCTAAATCTTAATTCAAAACAACAAAAATCAAAACCAAATTTTGAATACATTCAAGAAACAATTTAACATGTGGACAAGCTCATGGACTATGTCAATGTCAGGGACTGGGATTATCATCACCCAAAAAGAAAACAACAAAACTAGCAGTTATACATATAAAACAAAATTCTATTAAACATTTACAGCCAGTCCACTTTAGCTGGAGCATGAGCACTCCAGTTAGGCTAAGACTTTAAGGGTATGAGAACCCTTGACCAATGAAATCACTCAGTAATGAGAGACAAAGTTGAAGCAAGTAAATTTTGAGGAAGCAGTTTTAATAGCATTTTGGGCAACACTATAGTTAGGATAGAGGTGTGAGGAAATGAAGGCGTCAAGTAAAAGTGAGTATTATATTTCCAAGTTCCCTTGGAGTTAAATAATTAAACACAGACTGTCGATTTCAAGAGTAGTTATCTTCAAGGGCGCCTGGGTGGCTCAGGTGGTTAAGCGTCTGACTCCTGATTCGGCTCAGGTCATGATCTCATGGTTCCGAGTTTGAGCCCTTCGTCGGGCTTTGCACTGACAGTACAGAGCCTGTTTGGGATTTTCTCTCTCTCTCTAACTTTCTGGTTATCTCTTGGTGCCTCTATCAGGTTTGATTTCTGAATTCACAACTAGTCCCCAAGCTAGACATGATTTCAGCTAAAGCATCTACTTTTTAATTCCACGAGGCTCCTGTCATGTCTGTCAGCTCAGTCTCTCTTGCTCTCTCACTCTGCTAATCTCTGAGTAAATTCTCTTGACCTCCTTCCTAGGATATCTAAGGAGATGGAAAAACTGGGTTATGGGTAATTGATATACCCTAGCACCTAGCAGAAGGAAAGGTCCACAAGAAGACTGGAGGGCACCATTTTTGTACTTCTGATGACACATAGGTAGTATAGGTTCAATGCAGGATTTTGAAAGCTTTCATGGGTCCCACTGGAAGCTTCCTTTTGCCATAGAACTCCAAACTTCAGTGGGCATTTGATTGTCTCCCCATCTCTTTCCTAGAACATCTGCTGGGAATATAAGTCACAGAATCCTGTCCCATCAAACACTAATTATTTCTCTCTGACTTTCTTTTTATCCCCCAACTCACTACATCCTTATTTCTAGGATGATATGTAGCACTTACCTTATTATAAATGCTTCCCAAAGGTACTTTTTATTAAATAAATTTAGACTTTGGAACAGTCCTTAAAAGTAAGACTTTCTCAATCCATTCTTCTTGTTTGGATTTTCAAAGGTATGTTTAGGGAAAAAAGCATGTGAGATTGACATTGTGCTCTAATCTTTCCTTAAGCAATAAATCTGAACTGCAAAAGCTACTGTCTAAAATGTCAGAAATGATCACTGGGCAAAATAGAATCAGACTGTTTTCATCTAAGTACTGCTGGTCATAGAGAGAAAAGTCTCATTAAATTAAGCCTTTTAAAATCTTGACCAATATTCCACAGTAACCAAAAAAAAAAAAAAAAAAAGAAGAGAGAGAGAGAGAGATTTCGTTAAGACTTTACTTTGAAAAATAAAACTAAAACTTATGGAAATAAATATTTTATCTTACACTTAACCCAAATCTAGTTATAATCACAAATGCGTATTAATTTTACAATCGGTGAATCAAGCCTCACGTGTTTTCCATGGCATTATTTTCTAGAAGAATAAAATATGATAACTAGGTACAACCTTTACCTCATTTTTGAATTCAAGGGCTAATAGTAGTAAATACTAATAATGGAGCAATTTTGTAAAATGTCCAAAAGTCTCCACCAATTTCTCCAAGGATCCCTCCTAATTCTTATTGCACGAACTCTTATCCATTGAATTTGTTTTTATTGTCCTGACTCCACCAGGCCCTATTTGTCAATGGGACTTTGTATTTCCTTCACGCAGGTCTCCAAGAGCACATTCATCAACCTCATGAAGTCTATTGCCTCTTTCTCAAGGTCATTTCACATTGGATTTGAATAATGTTTACTATATCAGAATATCAGCAAGTAATATGTTGGCACAATGGATAAAGACAGTGGTGTTAAGCAGAGACGAATCTGTACAGGGAAATTAATTCTGAGTGATTCGTTCATTCAGGAATATTGTGTGTGCTAACAATTCCACCTTTCCTGAGAAAGCATTGTCACCTCAGAGACTTACAAACTGATGCCGTGATAGCAAGAACCTCTGTGTAGGTTCATCAGTTAATATGTACACAGAGATTAACATTTGAGCTAACTTGTAGACATTTTTAATGCTTGCAATACTTTCTTCTTTACATTTTAATTATTGGGGTTTTACCCCTAATATGCCATTTTCTGTTACCAAGTTGACTTCAACTATCTGAGGATCCAGAGTTTGGTGAAATGAAGAATATTCTATGCATACATCTCTCTGCATGTCATTTTCTTGCCCTTTAGAGACCATTCCTTTTTAGGATGATTAGTCCTCATTTTCTACCCATTTCCAGCCCAGAAAAATTACCCTGACGTTGACAATGCTTGCTGCTTTGGTGCAGGTCTGCTTTATCAGTGAACCAATTTCATCACATGATTTTGTAAAAATTTTTTAACGTTTGTGTATTTTTGAGAGACAGAAAGAGACAGAGCATGAGTGGGGGAGGGGCAGAGAGAGAGAGGGAGACAAGAATCTGAAACAGGCTCCAGGCTCTGAGCTGTTAGCAGAGAGCCTGAGACGGGGCTTGAACCCACGAACCGCAAGATCATGACCTGAACCGAAGTCAGATGCTTAACTGACTGAGCAACCCAGGTGCCCCTTAGCACATGATTTTAAATATTGGCTCATAAGTGATGCTGATAAAGTGTCAGAGAAGCAGAATGTAATATCTATAGCCCATTCAACTCCAGAAATCAAACTTACTGTTAAAAGTTTAATTCAGTTTAATATCATAACTCTCAGGTTATATTTATAATCTGTCAAAATGGGGCTATATTTGGACTGTGTGTAGGGGAGAAAAAACCCCAAGTTTTAGTAGATGACTGTTCCTACATCAGAGCAAATAAAATATCTCCTTGCATACATGGATTTGCCTGTGTCTTGTATGTCTTTCAGAAATTTAAAACTAATATAATGTAATTTTTATATTAATTTGAAGTTTTCATTAATTTGTTTATCAAAACAGAATTTTAACTAAATGAAGACATGATTTTTCTATTTAGTTTTAAAAAAAGTGGAGTTGCTAGTGGATTGGGTTCTTTCATTCCTAGAAAAAATATTTATTAAGATGTCTGTAGCACCAGCACTGGGTACATGAAGTAGGAAAGGAAGTATACTCTGATGCAAAACAATATAAATATGCAATATGGCATAGTAACTATATTTATTCAAAACTATTTTATGTATACACTTAATAGATATAGTCGTATCTGCATAAGTAATAAGTAAAAGAAGTTATGTTTTACTACAAACATTTACATTGTACTGATATCATCAAAAATTTACTAATACTGTATGAATCTTGTAGTTAATGGATAAACAACATTCAAAATTTCAGAAAACTTAATTTTAAAGATAACTTTTTAAAATATATGTAACAGTTTTCTTTATGATTTTATACTGACCAAGACAAGATTTTTTAAAAATATTTCTTAGGGAAATACTTCCTGGTTAACAATTCAAACTCTTAAAAAACAAACATGTCTCATGGACATTAAAAGGACAATAAAGAAACATTATGAACAACTTATGCCCACAAATTTGATGAAATGGACCAATTCCATGAAATACACAGTCTGCCAAAACTCACACAAAAAGAAATAATCTGTGTCTTGCAAGCAGAAATTTTATTTTTCATGAAGTCCAGCTTATTGATTCTTTCTTTTATGGATTATGCCATTGGCATTGTATCTAAAAAGTCATTGCCAATCCTAAAGACATGAAGATTTTCTATGTTTGTTTAGAACATAGAACATTCATCCATCTCCTTCTCCTTCCCCCGTGTCCTGGTCCCACATGGTCCGCTGATGAGCGGCCCGGATCCGGAACACGCCCAGGATGATCATGAAAACCAAGAAGCTGACGCACACCACAATGACAACAGTGGCGGTGCTGGGGACAACTGCGAACGGGTGCGGGCTGGCCAGGTTGTGACCCGAGAGGTCGACGAAGGCGTGGCGCTCCGGGTGGACGAACTGCGGCTGGGCGGGCACGTGGCTGGCGTGCTCCATGGGGCTGGCTGTGTGAATGACGTTCACCTCCACCTGAAACTCGTTGCTGACATAGCGGCCATTGAGCTCTGAGCAGACGAGCTTGAACTTCCGGTCAAGCAGGGACCTGGTGTGCCAGTTCCGATGAGGCGCAGAACCTCCTCATAGTTGGCCATGGTGTTCACACCTGTGAAGACCATGCCTAGGTCAGAGCCGCTCACTGCCATGCCCTTCTGTTGCAGGCGGGCCATGTCCACCTCCACAAACATTGTTTGTTTCATATGTTTGCACTCATAGGTCTAACAGGAGAAACCCAACAGAGGACCATGGGGAGGGGAAGGAGGAAAAAGAGTTAGGGAGAGGGAGGGAGACAAAACACGAGAGACTCTTGAATACTGAAAACAAACTGAGGGGGGAAGGGGAGGGGGAAAGGTAATGGGGGGTGGTGGTCTTGGTGGAGATCACTTGTGGGGAAGAGCACTGGGTGTTATATGGAAACCAACCTGACAATAAACTATAAAGTTTAAATAAAATTAAAAAAAAAAAGAAATATAAAAGCAAATCCAGAAAAGAAGTTAAAAGAGTTGAAGTGATTAAGGATTAGGGAAAGCAGAAATTGCAGTGAGGATATTTTTCATTTTAAGTAATGTAAAATGATAT
>JAQQST010002096.1:0-10870 GCA_028646485.1 Cryptoprocta ferox
TGCTAAGTGAAATAAGTCAGGCGGAGAAAGACAGATACCATATGTTTGCACTCATAGGTTAACAGGAGAAACCCAACAGAGGACCATGGGGAGGGGAACGAGGAAAAAGAGTTAGGGAGAGGGAGGGAGACAGAACACAAGAGACTCTTGAATACTGAAAACAAACTGAGGGGGGAAGTGTAAGGGGGAAATGTAATGGTGGGTGATGGTCTTGGTGGAGGTCACTTGTGGGGACGAGCACTGAGTGTTATATGGAAACCAACCTGACAATAAAGTATAAAGTTAAAAAAATAATAATGCACTTGAGGAGCAGGTATTGTATGGAAGTGTTGAATCAGTATATTGTATACTTGAAACTAATATGACACTGCGTGTTAACTGGAATTAAAATAACAACTTGAAAAAAAAACAAAGACTGTACACACACATGCTGGAATATTATTTATCCATAAAAATAAAATTTTGACATTTGCCACAACAAGTATAGAACTAGAGAGTATTATGCTAAATGAAATAAGTCATTCAGAGAAAGACAAATAGCATACAATTTTACTCATATGTAGAATTTAAGAAACAAAGAAATTAGGGGCACCTGGGTGGCTCAGTCACTTAAGCATCTGACTCTTGATTTTGTCTCAGGTCATGATATCGCAGTTTGTGGGATTGAGCCCAGCATCAGGGTCCACACTAACAGTATGGAGCCTGCTTGGCATTCACTTCCCACCACCCCACCACTCTCTCTTCTCCTTCCCTGCTCTCCCTCTCTGTATCTCTCTCAAAATAAATAAATAAACCTAAAGAAAGAAATAAAGAAATGAGCCAAGGGTATAAAAGAGAGCAAGGGAGACAAACCAAAAGACAGACTCTTAATTATAGGGAACAAACTGCTGGTTACAAGGGGAGAGGTGGGGGTTGAATTAAACAGGTGATGGGGATTAAGGAGTACACTTATGTTGAGCACTGGGTGATTTAAGGAAGTGTTGAATTACCATATTGTACACCTAAAACTAATAAAACACCATGTGTTAACTAACGAATCAAAATTTAAAAGAAGGCTTTGAAAAATAGAGAGGATCTTTGGGTCACTATGGTCATAGAAGTGATAAACTCATTGGACCATGCCAAATTTTCCAGTAGGAGATTTCCAAATCTAATGTTTTCCATTCTCTGTGAGGCTTAGCAGGAATCACAGTAATGGGAGGATGGACACAGTACCAGGCAATAAATATCCAGGTGAGGGGAGGGTGAACCCTGGTATAAATATTGGTGGCTCTAAGGGATTTTCCTTCCTGTCATTAAAGTAAGCAGTTAGTTAGGCTTTAGCAGGATGCCTGAGGCCATCAAAAGGACAGTCATGACCCATTATTAGGAAAGTTAGCAACCTGTCCTTGCCGCTTTCCACAAACAACCCCACAAAAAACTACCAGATCAAACTACCCAGGCCCAATTCAAAGAAAGAAAGAGACCCTGACCAAGTAACGGAGAAAAGGAAAGAAACCCTGCTCTCAAAGTAATCCTCTCCCCAAATAATAATTGTTCCACCTCTGAGTTTATAACTGTAAGAAAAGATAGAAGAACCAAACCCCAGGCACAGCTTTCCCTTGAGCTTGCCAGCTCTCACATCTCCAGAGTGTATCCTTAGTTTAATAAACTTTCTAACTTGCACTGCTCAACCACTGTGTCTGGTCCATTCTTGAATACTTTCTTTCCAGGAGACCACAGTTCTCCAGTGAAGTCCCAGGGGACGGATTGGGTATAGAGCTCAGGGCCTGGGAGTCTCCCTAGTCCACCTGGCAATATCTTTTTGGCGACCACAAAGGGACCAGACAATTGTATGTTGAGCAGCACTCTTCATTGGTGAGTCTTCAACTCTCACCTCCCTTGTGCTGAAGAGTTGCTTAGGAACCATGCTTCCTTTGTTCTACTCTCTCTTTCTGATCTACTGGGAACCAGTCTGGTAGTATTTATGAGAGACTGATTTTCATATCTAAAGAATAAAGGGACACTTGTTCCTTCCCACATAAATGTCTTCTTGGGCAACTAAGAACCTAGGGGAAGTATCTAAGGTCATTCCTCCAGAAGTGCTCTTAGCACTTGCAATGATATCAAGGGACAATATGGCCTTTTCTTCTATCTTGTAGGAGATAACAGACCTACACAGATTAAATATGAGAGACTATTCATCAAATTCATATAAGGAATTTAATAATTTAAGGGCAATGACAAATGCATCTCCATTTGCAGGAGGTTTTCTTTCCACTTCTTTGAAGATCACCAGAAACTGGTCAGAGTGAGTCCTATTGTTATGGAACCTGGTCTGGATCACCTGGCAGAAGAACCACGCAGCACTCAGAGATCTTGGAAGGCAGAAATTTTATGTCACACTGGTGGGCTCAGAAGAGATCACTCTCCAGAGGTCTGAGTCCCGAGCTTAAGCAGAAGGAACAATTTATAGTCTGTTACTTCTGCATTATGCATTAGTAGTAATTTGGCAAGTGCAGAATGTGGGGTAGGAAGAAGAACTCGGAAGGGGAGTCCTTGGTTGTGGGTTGGAATTTCCCTGTTAGTGCTGTTGACCATCTTATAACAGATTTTTTCCTTATCATTCCCCTTTTTCATGCCCCTTTAAACAGATCTAGCCTGTATTAGAGGGCATCATCTTTATTTATTATGGGCTGGTCCTTTTCCTTAGATTCCTGACTTTGGTTGTGACTATTCTGGACTGCTTGAAAAAGTCTCCGAGGAAGATACATGCCCCCCCCCCCCTTTCTGGGAAGTGAGGAGGTCAAGTGCCTGTCTGTTCTGGAGGGCAACTCCTTCCAGGGAACTTATTTGGCTCTGCAAGAACACTAGGGAGTCGACCACTTATTAGTCACACAGAAGAGCCTATGCCTCCTATACCAGTCCCTATCCCCATGGCTATTCCTGCCCCCAGGAGGATGGGTAGCAATACTGTTCATTTAGCCTGGGCCTTAGGGCTGAAGGTTTACAAATGGAGCCCAGACTAGAGGTAACCAATACCAAAAAAGCATCCTACCCATAAGAGGAAGGTGAGTGTGAATAGGAACCTCTTGCTGTTTCCCCAGCTTTATGGGAAACGTCTGCCAATCCGATGGCAAGGAGTAAGACAGTCTATTTTATCAGACTGGTGATTCCTCAAGATTCTACCATGCATAGACGAGCCAGCTTCTGGAGTGTGGCTGGAGTAGGGTTTAAGATCCTAAGAATCTAGGACTCTCTGGAAGGTCGCTTTGAGTGGATTTGTAAGACTTGGGTCAGCCTTCCAAGTCTGGGGCTCCTCAGGATTGGCCCTCTTGACTCTTGAGTGGTGGACCCATGAAGTGATGTCTGTGACCTTGAGGGCAGTAGAGATTGTCAGAATAATGGTATGAGGCCCAGTCCACTGTGGTCTTTGACCCAGACTGAGTACCCTGGTGAGAAGGGGTATACAGGGGATAGTTTAAAAGGAGAGAAACCTTGAGTTCCTAGTATGCAATGGACATGCAGGAGAATCAGGGACAACAGGTCTGGCCACAGGAGGTCTGTTTCCTGACAGAACTTGGCTAAAGTTCTCTTGAGGGTGCGATTCTTCTGCTCTACTTTCCATGAGCTTTGAGGCTGATAAGCAGTCCACCCTGAACGCAGGCCCATTATTGCTGTGGATTGTGGCCAGGAAGTGGAACTGGGGGAACAATTTCTTCTTTGAACTCCTGGTGGGAGTCCTGGGCGGATAAGGGAGGGATCTAAGTCTAACTCTTTATTATCTGCTATCTAGGCTGCTTTGTCTGTTAGACCATTCCTTCATGCTGTAGGGCCACCTCCCTTCTGGTGTCTTTTGCAGTGTAGAACGGCCAATTCTTTTGGCAGCCAGAGGCCTCAAGGAGCTTTAGTATTCCTCCTTGTTTTTGATAGTCTTCCCCGCCATGGTGAGAAGTCCCCTCTCTTTCTAGATTGCCCCATGTATGTGTACAGTAGCAAAGACATACCAGGAGTCAGTGTAGATTATTTGCCCTTGTTGATGGTGAGCCCTGGATTAGGGCATGTAATTCAGATGACCATCCCACAGGCAGGGAATTGGCCTCTAGGACTTTATCTGTGATTATCACTGCATACCCTACCTTTTGAACACCCTCTGTGATGAAACTGCTACCATCACTGAACAAGGTGAGGTCTTGGGTCTGTAGGGCCTGGTCACGCAGATCTGGGTGGCTTGCAAATACTTAATTGGTCACCTCAGAACAGTCATGATCTGGTTTTTCTTTCTCACAAGGTAAGAAATCACTCTCCAGAGGTCTGAGTCCTGAGCATAAGCAGAGGGAACAATTTATAGTGTGTTACTTCTGCCTTCCATATTAGTAGTAATTTGGTGTGTGTGGCAAGTGGTTAAGAAAAAGAACCCAGAAGGGGAGTCTTTGGTAAGGGACTGGAATTTCCCTATTAGTGCTGTTGCCCATCTTATAACAGATTTTTCCCTATCACCATGAAGTATATTGGTGATTTTACCACCAATTCCAACAAGTGTAATTTCTTTCCCAGCTGCTGTGAGTGTGGCCACCTCAGTTTTCATCTTATCAACTCAGGAATGAATACCTCCACAGAACCCTCAATCTGAGGACATTGAAAACGAGGTGTTTCTTTTTGTCTTCAGGCACCTTACTATCAGCTTTTCCATAGAGACCCAAAGATCCCACTTCGATACACTTGAGCTAGTTTCAGCTCCCTATATGCTTGGGTATATGTTGTTGCTGGAACCACTTTCATAGACTTCGTAATTTTCTAGATGCTTTTGATCGACATTAATCACCTGGCAGTATATTTTAAAGTTGCCATATTTCGAAATTGGATCCATTGCAGCTGCACAGCTCAGGCCAATAGCTCAGTGATGCTCACCTGAGAGAACATGGTGGTGCCAGTCCTGATGAATGTCAGTCAGATAGCCTCTATGGTTCTCTTTTTTAGTGGTGTTGTTATCTGCTTTTGGTATCAGGTTAATGCTGGCCTCATAGAATGAATTTGGAAGTTTTCCTTTCTTTTCTATTTTTTGACTTCTTTTGAGAAGAATTTGAATTAACTTTCTTTAAATATTTGGTAGAAATAATCTGTGAACCATCTGGCCCTAGGCTTTTGTTTCATGGGAGTTTTTTGATTACTGATAAAAATTTTTGCAGGTTACGAGCCTGTTGAAGTTTTCTTTCTTTTCTTTCTTTCTTTCTTTCTTTCTTTCTTTCTTTCTTTCTTTCTTCCTTCCTTCCTTCCTTCCTTCCTTCCTTCCTTCCTTCCTTCCTTCCTTCCTTCCTCTCTCTCTCTCTGTCTTTCTCTCTGTCTCTCTCTCTCTCTCATTCAATTTAGATTCAAGTTAATCATCATATAATGGAGTATGGGTTTCAGGAATACAATTTAGTGTTTCATCACTTACATATAGTACCCCGTGCTCATCCCAACAGGTGCAATCTTTAATTCTCATCACCCATTTAGCCCATTCCCCCACCCACCTTCCTTTCATCAATCCGCAGTCTGTTCTCTATATTTAAGAGTGTCTTATGGTTTGTCTCCCTCTTTGTTTTTTTTAAGTTTATTTATTTATTTTTGAAAGGGATAGAGCAAATCGGGGAGGGGCAGAGAGAGGGAGACTGAGAATCCCAAGCAGGCTCCGCTATGCTCTCAGTGAAGAGCCAGACATGGGGCTCGAACTCAGGAACAATGAAATCATAACCTGAGCTGAATTCAAGAGTCAGACGCTTAACTAACAGAACCACCCAGGCACACTTCCCTCTCTTTTTTTATCTTGTTTTATTTTTTCTTCCCCTTCCATATGTTCATTTTTTTAAGTTCATTTATTTATTTTGATATATATAATGGAATATTACTCAGCCTCTTGGTGTAGGCAAGTTATTTATGCTGGTCTTCTGGTGGAGGGCCTGCTGCATGGATTCAGGCTGACTTGTTTCAGTGGAAATGTGCCTCCAGGGTGCAGGGGAAGTGGGGTTTAGTGTAAGTGGCTCCAGCCTCCACTAGGTGGCGCTCTTTCATTTCCTGAAGTCTTTCAGTGCTGATGGGTGGGATGAACATGGGGACCCCCCCACCCTCCAGCCATGGAGTTGAAAGATTGTGCCCCCCACACACTCTCCAGGAATGGTCACAGGAGAGCAATCAATCACCCCTCTTGTATCCCCAGTTTTCGTCAGAACCCCGCATTGACCTTGCCTGTGTCCAAGCTTTTTTATCTCAGGTTCATGACTCAGTTTCAAAACTCCAAATTTTAGGGATTACCTGATGAGGATCCACTCTGTTCCTCCGCGGGAGGGTCTCAACATGCTTTTGCCAGCCCATGCAAGGTAAGTGGTCACAAGAATGCCCAACAGTTCACAGTTTATGGAAAAAAAGAGCAGAAAGCTGGAACCCTTGTGGGCACCAGTAACCCACACCTATGCCTGGAAACAACACAGCACATTGGGACCACCAGTGCTTCCTGTGAGCCAGGGGATCTTCAGACCACGCTGTCACTCCTGGGATTCCTCCCCAATTCTCCACCTGAGCTCCTTTAAACTAGATACATATTTCACTGTAGCTGACTTCTAAAAGTTCAGATTTTGTGCTCCACTGCTATAATACTTTGTGGTAACCTCCATAAGCAGGCTTCCTCAATGCCACTATACCTGCAGGTTCCTCTACCCCAAGTCAACTCTCCACACCTCCTACTTTCCAGGAGATGGCCACCTTTTTATTTGTAGACTTGCAGTTTTTGTTGTCTCAAACCTCCAATTGATTTCTTAGGTGTTCAGAATGATTTGATAACTATCTAACTGTGTTTAAGGGATGAGACAAGCTTAGGATATCCCTGCTCCTCAGCCATCTTAACGCCCCCCAACCCAGCCTTTCTGGTTTTTAAAGCCAAGTGTTATGGGGATTTGTCTTCTACATGTGAGCTCCGTGATTCAAGGATCCATTTCTCCACTTTCTCCACTCACACGTAGCTCCTTCCCTCCTTCATGCATCCCCCTTCCACTTTTATGACCTTTATAGTGTTTCAGATGTAGATTCTTCTCTATATTTACTCGTGTCGTTTGTTCTGCCAGTTTTTGGATCACTCCTCAGGTTTTTGACTTGAATGTGGATGACATCTATTTGTAAATGTGGTATGGGTTGAGCTCAGGGTTATACTCTGCCATCTTCCAAGCTCCTCCTCCATCATCTCTCTCTCTCTCTCTCTCTCTCTCTTGCAATTTTTCTTGTTAGTAACATCAGTTATTTTTATTTTTTTCATTTATAGTTTATTGTCAAGTTGGTTTCATGTCTTTTATTTTTAACTCTGAAGAGACCACTTTACCCTCAGTCTGGAGAATTATTTTTATAGGATTCCACTTTTAATTATAGGGCATCAAAACTTGATTTTATTAAAACTGCCAAAACCATCCAGGAGGTACTGGAAGGCATTGACATTGCTGCTAGATGTAAAGGAGATTCTTATCCAGACACCCAGATACTTCAGCCTCTTGCCCCTCCATTACCACTTCCCCAGGAAAGTCCCTTCAACAAAATTATCTCAAAGAAAGGGCTACCCATTCTTTTCCAAATAAACCTCTAACCTAATTTTGCCCCTTATTAAAACACACAGGCAATCCTTGCTGAGAGTTACAAAATTTTGAAGTTCCTTGTCACTGAATCTCTAGATAGACAGTCTCTAACCTCTAGGTCCTGAAATTAGCATTCTAACAGTTTATAACCCCCTTCTGCCATACATTCTCTTGCCCGACAGCCACCCACTAACCATTCTGGGTCCAACCCAGCCCCTGACACTTCCTCTGCCCCCTTCCCTAACCTCCAGGATTGTTAGAAACTAAGCACCTATTCTAGGAAATTAGTAGCTCCCTGGATCCTGTCCCATGTCCTGGGAATAATCACCTTTTATAATACACTTGCGGTTCACAGGAAAATAAAAATGCATGATCCTTTTTGGCCCTATAAGACACCTTGGCTCAAGTTATTGCCATTCCAGGAAATTTCTGTAGCTCTCCCAATGGAGATCCTACATTGCAGTTCCAGTAAAACAATCAAAGGTGAACACACCCATTTAGCTGGGTCCCAAACTATTGGGACCATTCACCTCAAACAGCTACCTCTGGTGATGACCCCATATCTTTTTCCTTTTTCTTTTTTCTTTTTTTTTTAGTTTTTTATTTATTTTGTGGGGGGGAGGGTTGCAGAGAGAGAGGACAGAGAGAGAATCCCAAGCAGGCTCCATGCAGCAAGCACAGAGCCCGACTCAGGGCTTGATCCCATGGTCCTTGAGATCATGACCTGAACTGAAATCAAGAGTCAGACATGTAACTGACTGAGCCACCCAGGTGCCTCTTTTCTTTTTTAGTTATACATATGTATGGACTGACATGATGCCACTTCACTTGAACAAGCCCAAGTTCTTGGATTTCCTGGTGGGATTTTCCAAATGGATTCTGGTATCTCTTCTTCCCTTCTTCCCCTGGTCAAGATGGTAAAAGCTCCCCAGTACCAACTTAAATTTGTTTTTTTTTTTTTTTTGGTTTATTTATTTGAGAGAGAGAGAGAGAGAGAGAGAGAGAGAGAGAGAGAGAGAGAGAGAATGAACAGGGGAGAGGAGGGGCAAAGAGAGAGGGAGACACAGAATACGAAGCAGGCTCCAGGCCCTGAGCTGTCAGCAGAGAGCGCAAAGTGGGGATCTAACTCATAAGCCATGAGATCATGACCTGATACAAAGTCGGAAACTTAACCACACAGGCACCCCTCAACTTAAATGCTTTTTTTTTTTTTGGATATATGACAGAAGTTTTTTTTCTGACATAGTTTATTGGTAAGTTGGTTCCATCCCAACAAGTGCCCTCCTCCAAGCCCATCACCCCCTTCCCTCTCCCACTCCCCATCATCCCTCAATTTGTTCTCAGTATTCAAGAGTCTCTCATGGTTTGCCTCCCTCCTCTCCCCAACTATTTTTTCCTCTTCTCCTCCCCTATGGTCCTCTGTTAGGTTTCTCCTGTCCCACTTGTCCCATACTGTATCTGTCCTTCTCTGCCTGACTTATTTCACTTAGTAAACACCCTCGAGTGCCATCCACGTTGCTACAAATGGCCAGATTTCATTCTTTCTCATTGCCATATAGTATTCCATTATATAGATAAACCACATCTTCTTAATCCATTCATCACTTGATGGACATTTAGGCTCTATCCATGATTTGGCTATTGTTGAAAGTGCCGCTATGAACATCGGGGTACATGTGCCCCTATGCATCAGCACTTCTGTATCCCTTGGGTAAATCCCTAACAGCGCTATTGCTGGGTCATAGGGGAGTTTTGTTGATAGTTTTTTGAGGAACCTCCACACTGTTTTCCAGAGCGGCTGTACCAGTTTACATTCCCACCAACAGTGTAGGAGGGTGCCCATTTCTCCACATCCTCGCCAGCATCTATAGTCTCCTGTTTTGTTCATTTTAGCCACGCTGACCGGTGTGAGGTGGTATCTAAGTGTGATTTTGATTTGTATTTTCCTGATGATGAGTGATGCTGAGGATCGTTTCATGTGTCTGTTGTCCATCTTGATGTCCTCTTTGGAGAAGTGTCTATTCATGTCTTTTGTCCATTTCTTCACTGGATTATTCGTTTTTCAGGTGTGGAGTTTGGTGAGTTCCATGTAGATTTTGGATACTAGCCCTTTATCCAATATGTCATTTGCAACTATCTTTCCCCATTCCATCAGTTGCCTGTTAGTTTTCTTGATTGTTTCCTTTGCAGTGCTGAAGCTTTTTATCTTGATGAGGTCCCAATAGTTCATTTTTGCTCTTGATTCCCTTGCCTTTGGGGATGTGTCGAGTAGGAAATTGCTGCAGTTGAGGTCAGAGAGGTTGTTTCCTCCTTTCTCCTCTAGGGTTTTAATGGTATCCGGTATCACATTCAGGTCCTTCATCCATTTTGAGTTTATTTTTGTGTATGGTGTAAGAGAGTGGTCTAGTTTCATTCTTCTGCATATTGCCGTCTGGTTCTCCCAGCCCCATCTGTTAAAGAGGCTGTCTTTTTCCCATTGGATACTCTTTCCTGCTTTGTCAAAGATTAATTGGCCATATATTCGTGGGTCCAGTTCTGGATTCTCTATTATATTCCATTGCTCTGTGTGTCTGTTATTGTGCCAATATCATACTGTCTTCATGATTACAGCTTTTTATTAGAGGATAAATTCTGGGATTGTCCCTCCCGTTTTGGTTTTCTTCTTCAATATTACTTTGGCTATTCAGGGTGTTTTGTGGTTCCATACGAGTTTTAGGATAGTTTGTTCTAGCTTTGCAAAGAATGCTGGTGCAATTTTCATTGGGATTGCATTGAATGTGTAGATTGCTTTGGGTAATAATGACATTTTAATAATGTTTATTCATCCGATCCATGAGCATAGAATGTTTTTCCATTTCATTGTGTATTCTTCAATTTCTTTCATAAGTTTTCTATAGTTTTCATCGTACAGGTCTTTTACATCTTTGGTTAGGTTTATTCCTAGATATTTTGTGGGTTTTGGTACAATTGCGAATGGGGTCAGTTTCTTGATTTCTCTTTCTGTTGCTTCATTATTGGTGTATAAAAATGCAACCGATTTCTGTACGTTGATTTTGTACTCTGCGACTTTGCTGAATTCATGGATCGGTTCTAGTAGGCTTCTGGTGGAGTCTGTCAGGTTTTCCATGTAGAGTATCATGTCATCTGCGAAAAGTGAAAGATTGACTTCTTGTTTGCCAATTCTGATGCCTTTTATTTTCTTTTGTTGTCTGATTGCTGATGCTAGGACTTCCAGCACTATGTTAAACAACACTCGTGAGAGTAGACGTCCTTGTCGTGCTCCTGATCTCAGGGGG
>JAQQST010002097.1:0-10869 GCA_028646485.1 Cryptoprocta ferox
ACCAAACAGGAGAGACTCTTGAATACTGAAAACAAACTGAGGGTGGAAGGGGAAGGGGGAAAGGTAATGGGGGGTGATGGTCTTGGTGAAGGTCACTTGTGGGGAAGAGCACTGGGTGTTATATGGAAACCAACCTGACAATAAACTATAAAGTTAAAAATAAAATAAAATAAAATAAAATTTAAAAAAATAAAAATAAAAAAAAATAAAAACAATTCTGTAGAGGCAAGAAGGAAATAGTGGCAAGATACGAAGCCAGAAGGGGCAAGCAAGGATTCTTTCCTAATCCCTTTGGCATTGTTCTACTGATACTTAGATTATAGCCTTCTGAAATCCAGAGCAATCAGAGAACACATTTCCATTATTTTAGCCATTGAGTCTGTTCTAATTTGTAATGGCAGCCCTAGGAAACAGATACATCTTTCTTCCAAAAAGTATTTTTGTTGTTGAAGTGTATAAATAGGCATTGGTTATTATCAAAGATGATTGATGGTAATGATGCAAGTGTATTCCTAGGGCTTACCTTTTGTTGGGCATAATACTGTTTGGAAATGTCAGGTAAAACATGTTAACCTGGTTTAATGTGAAATATAATAACATCAATCATCCAACCGTAAAAATATTAAAACACAGATATAATCTAAATTTTGTATTGTGAAGTTGACTATTTCATTTTTTACTATCTTTGACTAAAGGTAAACTTTTCCTAAATGTTACGCTTTCCTCACCATTTCTATTCACTACTTTCTTGCTTATATTTATTAACTGTGTAGCCCCTGAGAACAGTTATCATAGGACTCTGAGTAATAGGCCTTTAAGATTTGCTAAATACTGGACTTTATTTTTAAAAATGATGGGAAAATTTTAGCATATATAATGACTATTAAAGTGCAATAGCATATAAAGTTCAAACAACATATACAGTCCACATTTTTTGGTATGGCATTCAAAGACCTCCTCAAACCCATCCTTTTACTATCCCCTTACATAAACAGGCTAACCCAGAAAACTTATGTACTTACAATCCATATTTTACTAAGGTTTCCCTCACCATCTGGTATTAATTTTCCTTTTTCTCAATTCCTCTATGGACTACTTGTATTCTTTCCTGCTTCCTATTGTCAATTGAGTGTTTATGTCTTAAGGTATTAAGAAATATATCTCAAGGTATGTTTAATTTTTTTGATATCAAAGATTTCTTTGTACCAGGGTGGTGTTAGCAAAACAGCAGTATAAGACAAAAATCCAAGTAATAGTTAATAACATGCTACCGTTTTTTTCTCCAACTTTACCTAGCCCTATATTAAAACTATAAATATTTCAGTCTTGAGATGACTAGAAAATTTAGTTTACAACCATTTTCCAAGGTAATTCATTTATTTAAAATGTTCTATTAATTTTCAATATTATATCAAAGGAATTAAAATAGTTCTACATAATTTTCAATATTATATCAAAGGATAAATGCATAGAAAGTGAAAAAATAAATACTACTTGCAAGTTTATTTATTATTGTCTATAAAAAATTAAAATTGATATTCACATTAAAAAATATAATATGGGGGCATCTGAGTGGCTCAGTCAACTAACCATTTGACTTCAGCTCAGGTCATAATCTCAAAGTTCATGAGTTTGAGCTGCTGTCAGCACAGAGCATGCTTCAGATCCTCTGTCTCCCTCTCCCTCTGCCCATCCCTCACTGGTTCTCTCTCTCTCTCTCTCTCTCTCTCTCTGTCTCAAAATAAATAAATAAATAAATAATCATAATATGAATGCATTCAAAGTTTTGTTTTTCAAATTATGTCATGTCACTTTATTTTTTAAAGTTTATTTATTTATTTTTGAGAAAGAGAGAAAGAGAGAGACAGAGAGAGAAACAGCATGAGTTGGGGAGGGGAAGAGAGAGAGAGAGAGAAAGAGGGAGAGACAGACAGAGAATCCCAAGAAGGCGCAACATTGTCAGCATAGAGCCCAATGTGAGGCTCGAACCCACGAACCATGAGATCATGACCTAAGCTTAAAGCAAGAGTCAGATGCTTAGCTGACTGAACCTCTCAAATTATGGCATGTTACTTTAAATATCAGTTAAGATATTTAAATCTAGCAAATAATAAATGCATTGAAAGTTTTAAATTCTCTGACATGTTTTTACATTCCTTAAAAGTTAAATCAAGTTTCTTTAATATGATGAGCCTTAAGTTGTAGGCTAATGTCACGTGTTTTCAAATTTTACTGCTAGCAACTATTTGCTAGCAATTATTAGTTTGGTTAACTTAGTTAACTAAGGTTTATGAAAAGGCAAACATATCTCATAGTGATTAATGATCAAGTGATATATAAAACTCAAATGATTTGGGGTGCATGGGTGATTCAGTCAGTTAAGCATCTGAGTCTTGGTTTCAGCTCAGGTCATGATTTCAGTTTTTGTGGGATTGATTCCCATGTCTTGTTCTGTACTGACAGCATGGAGCCTGCTTGGGATTCTCTGTCTCTCTCTCTCTCTCTCTCTCTCTCTCCCTTTTCCCTGCTTGCATTCTCTCCCTCTCTCTGGAAATAAATAAATGGACTTTAAAAAACAAATAATTTTTGCAAGAGACTCTTGAATACTGAAAACAAACTGAGGGCAGAAGGGAGAGGGGGAAAGGGGAAGGGGGGTGATGGTCATGGTGGAGGTCACTTGTGGGGAAGAGCATTGAGTGTTATATGGAAACCAACCTGATAATAAACTATAAAGTTAATAAAAAAAAGATATAAAAAAACAATTTTTATATGGAGTGTCATCAAACAATTATTGTAAAAACAAACATTCACTAGTCTTTGGTTATAGTCTTGATAATGTATTCCATTTGTAATCCACTATATACATGCTGATTCTGTTGGGACTCTCATTTCATTTGCAACGTTTCATAACATCAATCAAATTCTATCCTGCTTTACATTTATTTATCTACATATTTCATTTTTCCCATAGATTATAAAATCCTTGCTATCAGTATTGCATGTCTGTTTATGTATGTCATTGTGGCTGCTGCTAATATGACTCACCCATCTACTAACATCACCATCCTATGTGCTGAAGAAATACTTTTGCTTGCCATTATTACTGAATTACCTTCCAGTGTAATATATCTACCTTATATCATCACCAACCCAAATACCTGTATCACTTAACAGCTTACAAAAGAGGACTTTCTTCTTGTTATCCACTTGCATCCACTTGTAAATCACATGCCTGCTTATAGAAATTACTTAACTGCTCCATAAAGGAACCCTACTGTTTATGCCAACTACTAAACCTGATTGTTAACATCATCAATTATTTGACAATTCAACCAATCTATTTGCCAAAAAGATTAATTCTTCTGGCTGATATCATAAGGCTGATTCCTGACATCACTAACTTATAAATATTACCTACCAACTAGCTTCTCATCTTTTCTAGTATCACTTACACCACTACTGCCACAGTGGCATCCTTACTTTGCACTTGTTAAGTTCACTGCCTGAAACACTCTCTACATAAAATATTGCATGACTGAATCCCTTAATCCATCAAACTCTTTTATTAAATGTCAACTCTATTAGTTCATTTAATGCCTGAAATTTTAAACTATTAATATATAATAAAACTTACATGCTTTAAAGTAATTTTACATGAATACATACACTCCAGTTCCAAGTAAAATGGAAGCAGCATAAGCATATCTCACTCTGCTTCTCCCAGAGAATTGCAGTTATGAAAGCTAAACAAATGCTTGGATCAGTAATTTGCATTCTTTGAAAAGTATAAAGTTGTAGTTGTATTAATTAAAGTGAATGAAATTCATGGTATCATGAAATTTGTAATATGTTGAGCATTTTTCCCTCTTGCATTCTCAGACATAGACTAAAGGCAGATCAAAACATGGAAGGGGGCTTAAACACAGAGAGAACTTCAGAAAATTTCCTCTAGTTTGGGCTACAGGTTTATCTAAAAGCTCAGAGAAAGTGCTAAACTCGCCACACTTTTTTTCTTTTTCTTTTCTCTTGATCTCTGGTGTCTTAACTTTCAAGCAATCTCAGGACAGATACAGTGGCAGGAGCTATATCAGTGACAAATGGGGACTACAGGAACATAAAACTCCAGGAATAAAAACTTTCTAATTGGAGGAACTAGTCCCCAAAAGATTGGGTGTGTCTCCCACTGCATTTTGCCTCTTTTTCTTACATTACTGTGTCAGATACAGGCACAGTTGCAAGAAATGCATGGCACTGTGAATAAATAAAGTCCCAGTTTTATAGCCGGAGGACCAAACAGGAAATCACAGGACAGTAGAAAATAATATGATGATCACCCAGAGGGAGGAGCTTGAGAAAGTAATCTCTTAAAGTTGTTTAAAAACTTTTGGACTTACCCTCCAGTCAAACATGTGACTCTGTCCTTAAAGAGCATATCAAGGGGCGCCTGGGTAGCTCAGTTGGTTAAGCATCTGACTTTGGCTCAGGTCATGATCTCACCGCTCCTGGGTTCAGCCCCGCCTGCTTCGCATTCTGTGTTTCCCTCTCTCTCTGCCTCTCCACCACTCACACACTCTCTCTCAAAAATGAATAAATGTTAAAAAATTTTAAAAAAGCATATCAAATATTTTAAGAACTGAAATATATATATATACATTTCAGTTCTTAAATAGATAGATAGATAGATAGATAGATAGACTACTTTTCTAGTATATATAGACCAAATACATATAGACCACTTTTTTCAACTTGCACATGCATGGAAGAGATCCAAGTAACATAGCAAGCCTTTGAATACATAACTAATTTTGGAACTACAATTCACAAAATGCTGTTCATGGAGTTGCCAGGAAGCCCAGTTATATTTTGTTTTCAGACAAACAACATATTAGCGGCACTTTCAACAATAGCCAAATCATGGAAAGAGCCTAAATGTCCATCAACTGATGAATGGATTAGGAAGATGTGGTTCACCTATACAATGGAATACTACATGGCAATGAGAAAGAATGAAATCTGGCCATTCGTAGCAAAGTGGATGGACCTCGAGGGTGTCATGCCAAGCGAAATAAGTCAGGCGGAGAAGGACAGATACCATATGTTTTCACTCATAGGTCTAACAGGAGAAACGTAACAGAGGACCATGGGGAGGGGAAGGAGGAAAAAGAGTCAGGGAGAAGGAGGCAGACAAAACACCAGAGACTCTTGAATACCGAAAACAAACTGAGGGTGGAAGGGGAAGGGGGAAAGGTAAAGGGGGTTGATGGTCATGGTGGAGGTCACTTGTGAGGAAGAGCACTGGGTGTGATATGGAAACCAACCTGACAATAAACTATAAAGTTAAAAAAAATAAAAAATAAATCTCTTAAAAATTAAATAAATCCATAAATCCATAAAAAATAAAAAAATAAAACAAAGACTGTAACAAGAGATGAAAAACGGGCATTATATCATAATGAAGGGGTTTAGCCATCAAAAAGATCTAACAATTATAAATAATTATGCCCCCAAATGAGGGCTACCAAATATATAAATCAATTAATCACAAACATAAAGAAACTCATTGATATAGTACAATTAGAGTGGGGGATTTCAATACCCTACATACAGCAATGAACAGATCATCCAAGCAGAAAATCAACAAGGAAACAATGGCTCTGAATGACCCACACTGGACCAGAGGAACTTAACAGATATATTCAGAACATTTCATCCCCCAACAGCAGAATACACATTCTTCTTGAGTGCACATGGAAAAATCTCTTGAATAGATCACATACTGGATCACAAATCAGTCCTCAACAGGTATAAAAATGCTATCTATGATCATAACATATTATGATACATATAGTATAAATGTTATAAGGGGTTCTTATATAAATGTGTTCAGATCATAATTCTATGAAACTGGAAGTCAACCATAAGAACAGATTTGGAAAGCCCTCAAATACATGGAGTTTAAAGAACATCCTACTAGAGAATGAATGGGCTAATCAGGAAATTTAAAAAGACATTTAAAAATACATGAAAGCAAAATAAATTGAAAACACAACAGTCCAAACCCTTTGGAATGCAGCAAACGCAGTCTTAAATGGAAAATACATTGTAATTCAGGTCTACCTCAAGTAGCAAGAAAGGTCCCAAATACACAACCTAAACTTAACCTAAAGGAGCTATAAAAGGAAGAAAATAAAGCCTAAAGCCAGCCCAAGAAAAGAAATAATAAAGATTAGAGCAGAAATAAACAATATAGAAAGAAAAAGAACAGATCAACAAAACTAAGAGCTGGCTCTTTGAAAGAGTAAACAAAATTGATAACCCGCTAACCAGACTTCTCAAAAAGAAAAGAGAAGGGACCCAAATAGGTAAAATTACAAATGTCAAAGAAGAGATCACAACCAACACCAAAGAAATACTATTACAAGATAATACTGTGAAAAATTATATCCCAACAAACTGAGCAATCTGGAAGAAATGGACAAATTCCTATAAACTCACAAAGTACCAAAACTGAAACAGGAAGAAAGATAAAACTTGAACAGACCCTAAACCAGCAAAGAAATTGAGTCAGTAATCAAAAATCTCCCAAAACACAAGAGTCATGGGGCAGATGGCTTCCCACAGGAATTCTAACAGACATTTAAAGATAAGTTAATACATATTCTTCTCACACTGTTCCAAAAACTAGAAAAGGAAGGAAATGTTCCAAATTCATTCTAAGAGGTCAGCATTACCTTGATTCCAAAACCAAAGACCTTACTAAAAAGGCGAATTACAGACCAATTACACTGATGAATATTGATGAGCAAGATTCTCAGCCAAATACTGGCAAATCGAATATAACTGTACGTTAAAAGAATCATTCCGGGCGCCTGGGTGGCTCAGTCAGTTAAGAGTCCGACTTCGGCTCAGATCATGATCTCACGATTCGTGGGTTCGAGCCCCGCATCGGGCTCTGTGCTGACAGCTATCTCAGGTCCTGGAGCCTGTCTTCATATTCTGTGTCTCCCTCTCTCTCTATGACCCTCCCCTGTTCAGGCTGTCTCTCTCTCAAAAATAAATAAAACATTAAAAAAAAAAAGAATTGTTCATCATGAGCGAGTGGAATTTCTTTTTCCTGGACATGCAGGGCTGGTTCAATATGCATAAATCAATCAATGTGATACACCACACTAATAAAAGAAAGGATAAGAACGGTATGATCCTGTCAATAGATGTAGAAAAAGCATATGACAAAATATAGCATCCATTCTTGGTAAAAACCCTCAACAAAGTAGGGATAAATGGAACATACCCCAATGCCATAAAGACCATATATAAGAGTCACAGGTAATATCATCCTCAATGGGGAGAAACTGAGAGTGTTTCCCCTATGGTCAGGAAAAAGATACTCTATGTAGAAAACCCAAAAGATTCCACACAAAAAAATGCTAAAACTAATGCATAAATTCAGCAAAGTCTCAGGTTATAAAATTAATGTGTAGAAATCTACTGCATTTCTATGCACCAATAATGAAGCCACACAAAAAGAAAGCAAATAATTGATCTCATTTGCAATTGCACCAAAAACAATAAGATACTTAGGAATAGACCTAACTAAGGAGGTAAAAGATCTGTACTCTGAAAACTACAAAACACTTATAAAAGTAATTGAAGAGAATACAAATAAATGGAAAAGCATCCCATGCCTATGGATTGGAAGATCATATAATGTTAAAATGTCTATATTACCCAAAGCAAATTACACTTTTAATGCAATCCTATCAAAATACCACCAATATTTTTCTCAGACCTAGAAAAAACAATCCTAAAATTTATATGGAAGCTCAAAAGACCTCAAATAGCCAAAGCAATCTTGAAAAAGAGAAACAAAACTGGAGGCATCACAATTCCAGACTTCAAGCTGTTTTACAAAGCTGTAATCATCAAGACAGTATGGTACTGGCACAAAAACAGACACAGAGAATAGAGAACCCAAAAAGGGACCTACAACTATATGGTCCACTGATCTTCCACAAAGCAAGAAAGAATATCCTATGGAAAAAAAGACAACCTCTTCAATAAATGTTGGGAAAACTGGATGGTGACATGCAGAAGAATGAAACTGGACCACTTTCTTACACCATACACAAAAATAAATTCAAAATGGATGAAAGACCTAAATGTCAGACAAAATTGCAGCAAAATACTGAAGGAGAACACAGCCAGCAATCTCTTTGACCTCAGCTGCAGTAACTTCTTACTAGACATGTTGCTGAATCAAGGTAAATGAAAGCAAACTGAAACTATTGGGACTCCATCCAGATAAAACTTCTGCACAGCAAAGGAAACAATCAACAAAACTAAAAGCAGCTGACAGAATGGGAGAAGACATTGGCAAATAACCTATCAGATAAAGGGTTAGTATACAGAATCTATAAGAACTTATCAAGCTCAACACCCCCAAAACAAATAACCCAGTTAAAAAATGGACAGAAGACATGTATAGACATTTTTTTCCAAAGAAGACATACATATGGATAACAGACATATTAAAAAATGTTCAACATCACTCATCGTCATGGAAATACAAATCAAAACACCATGAGATAGCACTTCACACCTGTCAGAATGGCTAAAATAAAGAAGACAAGAAAGAATAGGTGTTGCTGAGGATATGGAAAAAGAGTAAGCCTCTTGCACTGTTGGTAGGATTGCAAACTGGTGCAACAACTCTGGAGAACACTATGGAGGATCCTCAAAAACTACAAATAGAACTACTTTACAATACAGCAATTTCATTATTAGGTATTTACACAAAGGAAGAAAAAATACAGATTTGGAAGGATACATGCACCCCAATGTTTGTAGCAGCATTATAAATAATAGCTATATTAAGGTTACAGCCCAAATGTCCATTGACTGATGAATGGAAAAGAAGATGTCGTATATATTAATGTACAATGAGGTATTTCTCAACCATCAAAAAAATGAATTCTTTCCATTTGCAATAACGTGAATAGAACTAGATTTTATTATGCTAAAAGGAATAAGTCAGAGAAAGACAAACACCATATGATTTCTCTCATATGTGGAATTTAAAAAACAAAACAGATGAACATATGGGAATGGAGGAGAAGAGAAGAGAGGGAAACAAACCACAAGAGACTCGTAATGATGGAGAATAAGCTGTGGGTTGACAGAAAGAGGTGGGTGGGAGATTGGCTAAATAGGTGAAAGGTACTAAGAAGGGCACTTGTGATGAGCACTGGGTGTTGTATGTAAGTAATCAATCACTGAATTTTACTCCTGAAAGCAATATTGCACTGTATGTTAACCAACTAAAATTTGAATAAATAAAAGAAGGGAAAAAAACAAAAGCAAAACAAAATAAACATGATTCTAACATTTGCATGTAAAATCAAGTATTTTATTTTTTTCTTTTCTTTCTTTCTTTCTTATTTATTTATTGAGCACTTATAATGGCACAAGCCCTGTACCAGTGCTGCTGTAGGAGACTGACAGTTCCTGCAATGAAGGGGCTAATAGTCACAGTCCAGCGTGATGAGACTAGTAAGTGAAAGTCATTACCCACGCACAGAGGAAGACTCAACATCTGTTAATTGGCTGGTTTTTTTTTTACTTTGTTAATGACTTCACAACGTTTTACAAAGTTGTTTTGATTTATGCATCATATTTAATATAACTTCCTGTTACACTTCTGTTTAGCAGAATATTAGGTATCTTCATGGAGGATGAAATATGCTAAACAATATATTCGGAACTAGTGGGAAAAGATCTACTTCTTCATTGTATTATTTCTTGGTTTATTTACATATTTATGTTTATTTGATGAAACAAAACCTTTTCTGTTATGACCTTTTGTTTTATGAGTACTTCATTTCTTCATCTGCAAATTCATCTTGCATTAATGGACAGCTTGGAGAATAGATTATCTGCTCACTCCTAGACTATATTTGTGTCTGGCTCTACATGGGTGGATTATTGTACCTTGAGAGGGCTAATGGAGAGAAGCAAATTGCTTCTTCTCCTTGCCGCTAAATCTTCAGAGAAGAGTAGCCACGATATAGACTATATACAGACCCTGCTAAAATTCTCACTGCAATCACCTTATGACTGAGAAAGTCTTCACTCTGTGGAGCAATGGAGATAGCATCATCTCTTAATTGTTTCTTTTCTTTTTATTTATTTATTTATTTATTTATTTATTTTTAACTTTATACTTTAATGTCAGGTTGGTTTCCATATAACACCCAGTGCTCTTCCCCACAAGTGACCTCCACCAAGACCATCACCCCCTTCCTCTTTCCCTCTCCCCCTTCCGCCATCAGTTTGTTTTCAGTATTCAAGAGTCTCTTGTGCTTTTTCTCCCTCCCTCTCCCTAACTCTTTTTCCTCCTTCCCTTCCCCATAGTCCTCTGTTAGGTTTCTCCTGTTAGACCCATGAGTGGAAACATATGGTATCTGTCCTTCTCCGCCTGACTTATTTCGCTTGGCATGACACCCTCGAGGTCCATCCACTTGGCTACCAATGGCCAGATTTCATTCTTTCTCATTGCCATGTAGTATTCCATTGTAGAGATGAACCACATCTTCCTAATCCATTCATCAGTTGATGGACATTTAGGCTCTTTCCATGATTTGGCTATTGTTGAAAGGGCCGATACGAACATTGGGGTACATGTGCCCCTATGCACCAGCATTTTGGTATCCCTTGAGTAAATACCAGTAGTGCTATTGCTGGGTCATAGGGGAGTTCTATTGATAGTTTTTTGAGGAACCTCCACACTGTTTTCCAGAGCGGCTGTACCAGTTTACATTCCCACCAACAGTGTAGGAGGGTACCCATTTCTCCACATCCTTGCCAGCATCT
>JAQQST010002098.1:0-10866 GCA_028646485.1 Cryptoprocta ferox
ATATGGAGGGGGATTAAAGCATTTCATTCAGTAAATATTTGTTGAGTACCTACTACGTGTCAGACACTATTAATGGAGCTCAGGATGTGAAAATGATAACAGACAAGGTCCCTGTTCTCCTGGAGTTTACAGGCCAGTAGGGGACACAGGCTGCCCACTAAGAAAAGAACAAGAAAATGCCAGATGGTAATAAGAGCTACTAAAACAGGTTAGAGTCAATGGATTAGGTGATCAAGAAAGCCTTCCTGGAGGAGGAAACCTTCCAGATGATAAGCACAGAGCCCAGGAAAGGTCGGGGATGTATACTCAAGGCAGAGGAAGTGTCCACTGTAAAGACCCTACGATGGGATTCAACTTGATGTTTGAGGAACCAAGAGAGTCTAATATGGCTGGGTTTAGTGGCCCGGGAAGCCACAGGAGGAGGCTGGCATACAGGCAGAGGGCTATATTTGATGGGCTTTATAAATATTTATGTGTCCTGGTTACTGAAAGGCACTCATGCTGGGGAGGACTCCTGGTCAGGAATTTAAGCTCCTCCAACATTGACAGTGCTACTTGACCATTTCCTTTAATTCTTGATAATTAATCACCCCAAGAGGAAGTTATTGCCCCAGGAGAAACCTAGGGCATTTGCATTAGCTGAATTGGATTTAGCGTAATAATTTCTTGATCTTGTCTCCTGGGTATTTTCCAGGTTCTGACCTCATAGGAGCCAAGGGCAGGCTGCCCCCCGGATGGGCCACTTTGGCACAAATAGTCTTTTGATTAAGAGCAATTAAAACCCAGCAGATTCAGGAAAAGCTTTTTTTTTTTTTTTTTTTAGGCTTAAACAAATTTGTTTTATTTTTTAAATTGAAATATAATCAACATACAGTGTTACATTAGTTTCAAGGAAAAGTTCTTTACCTGCCCCTCAACTGCCTGCTTTACCAGGAAGAAAGCTATTAAGAGAGATTCCTCTTTGCCTAAGAAATTTCTCTGCATAAGGCTGTTTTCCAAACACCTTCTCTCTCCTTCCTGGTAATAGGTTTCCTCCCCTTAGTACCCTCAGGCAGGAACCCCTGCCCTTAGCTCATAGAAACGTCATGTTGCCTGTCTGGAATTTCCTGTACATACACTATTGTCTTTTATTTTCTCCTGTTAATTCGTGTCATGTCAACTTGATTCTTAGTCCAGATAGAAGGACCCGGAAGGGCTGAGGAAATTCCTCCTGCCCAACAACCTAGACCAGCAGTTCTCCCAGTGTGACCCTGGGACCCCCAGAGGTCGCTGGGACCACTTCAGGGAGTGCACAGAGGTCAAAGGTAGTTTCAGGATATCAAGGGGTTTTCTGTGTCAGGAAAAATGGTGAAGGACTGAAACAAACAAAAACAAACTCGGTGGGTGTCCTGTCTCGCTCACTCATTAAGGTTATCTCTGCTTTTTGTTGTCTTTGGGCTATTTTACAACTCTGTATGAAGCAGAAAACTGATAATATTGTAAATTATTCTCTTGCATAGAAATGTAAGTAATCTGGGGAAAATGTGTGACTATTGCCCCGTGACTGGATTATTTTTGTATCCACTCATAAATGAATTCTCCTTGGAACCAGTTGTAACATCTTACTACTTCTCAGTAATTGAAGTGTTTAATAGAATCTTTGATATGTGTTCTTTTTATATTTCTAAGAGTCATGATTTTATCTTTTTTAAAAAAAATTATCCTTCGGGGGGGCGCCTTGGTGAATCAGTTAAACATCCAACTTTGGCTCAGGTCATGATCTCAAGATCTGTGGGTTCAAACCCTACCATCAGGCTCTCTGCTGTCAACGCAAAGCCCACTTCGGATCCTCTGTCCCCTTCTCTCTGTTCCCCCTCCCCACATCAAAAATAATAAAAATTTTTAAAAATTATCCTTTAACATTTTCCTTTTTTACCCTCATTCTCTACTGGTATATAGTGGTGTTTTCCAGGGGCAACACCTGATGCTGGAACGGAGGGAAGGCAGAAGCAGATTGAGAATCCAGCTGCCTTCTATGAAGTCGGACATTAAGATATTTGCAAGAATTTACTACATGCCACTCTTCTCACTAAGCTTTTTGTTTGGGAAAATTCTTTTTCAATGAAAATATGAATTATGTTAATGTGTAAGGGCTTTATTATTCTTTAAAAGTATTTTAATAATATCTCAGTTTTGGTTTCTCATAATTTCAGTAGATACAACCCATAGAAATAAAAAACTTTAGGGGCGCCTGGGTGGCTCAGTCGGTTAAGCGTCTGACTTCTGCTCAGGTCGTGATGTCACAGTTTGTGGGATCGAACCCCGAGTCGGGCTCTGTGCTGACAGTTCAGAGCCTGGAGCCTGCTTCGGATTCTGTGTCTCCCTCTCTCTCTGCCCTTCCCCCATTCATTCCCTCTCCCTCTCTCTCTCTCTCTCTCTCAAAAATAAGTAAAGATTTAAAAAAATTTTTTAAAAACATAAGTAAGATCCTGTCGCTCCTCAATTCAATGCCTGCAGACCCTGAGTGAGTGCGCCATTGGATCCTTGCCCTCTAGTCTTGTCTTCTGTCACACTGGCCTCCCCGCCTTTCCAAGAACTCATTGCTGGCGACTTACTTTTAGGTCTTTGCACTGGCTGTTCCCTCTGCTGGCAATGTTCTTCCTCAGGTATCTGTACTGAATACTGCAAACTGCTCCCCCCACTCCAACTCCTGGGCCCCTCACCAGTGTCTACACTTCCCCCCATGCACTTACCACCTTCTCAGCTGCCATGCCCTTAAATATTTATGAATCTACTTTATTACATTTTATTGTCTCTCTGTCCCTGCTGGAACAGAAGCTGCCCGAGGGCAGGGATTTTCAGGTGCTTTGTTCCCACCATATCTGAAGTCCCTGGAATGGTGCCCGGCACATGGTAAATCTTCTATTTATCTTTACAGAATGAATGAATGAGTGAATGAATGAATGATTCTTCCCAAAACCCATAGCAGCTGCTGCCCTCTGTGTTCCAGGTTCCTTTTTTTTTTTTTTTTTTGACGTTTATTTATTGTTTTTGAGAGACAGAGAGAGCGAGCAGAGGAGGGGCAGAGAGGGAGACAGAGAATCCCAAGCAGGCTCTGTGCACTGTCAAGCTTGGGGCCCGATGCAGGGCTCGAACCCATAAACTGTGAGATCATGACCTGAGCCGAAACCAAGAGTCTGACACATAACTGACTGAGCTGCCCAGGAGCCGCTGTGTCCCAGGTTCTAACGCGGCCCTCCCCCGGCTCTGAGGGAAACCTCTCTTCCCCCTCCTCATCCTGGCCTTGGAGGCTGGTCCCACCCCACCCAAGCCTTCCAGAACACCATTCTTTTCATGCCTCCAGGCCTTTGCCTGGGCTGTTCCTTCTGCCAGGAATGGTGTCCTCCACACATTGCTCAAGGGTGACTTTGTCCTGCTTATGGGCTTGAATTGATGTCAGTCGCCCCCCTCTGGGAAGACTTCTGGGGGCCTCTGCTTGGGATGACAGGCCCAGAGTGGGTGTCAGGTGAAAGTTGGTAAGCAAGAGAATGGAGCCCCTCAAGGCCTTTCCTGCTTAGACCTATTGCTGACTCTAGGCCAGATCTGACCCTTGACCACAGGCTGATCCCTAACTGCGAACCTGGGCCTCCACCCAGAATTAACCATGACCACAGACTGATCCCTGACCCCAGTCTGACCCCCTACCCTTATCACGGGTCTTGACCCAAACTCACCTTTGATACTGATCACGGGCCCCAGCCCAGAGTGACCCATGACCCCAGGATGATGTGTAACTGATTATAGGCCTCAGCTCAGCTAATTTCTGACCCCAGGCTGACCCCTGGCTTTGATTCCAGCCCCAATCCACACTGCTTGCCAGTCGGAGTGTGTGGCTGGCCACTGGGAGGCAGACTGTGAGTTTCTGAGTTCACAGGCCCTAGATGGGAGCCTCTGGGCCCCTGGGGGAGTTCTCACATCCGTTTTTCCTCTACCCATCCCTGCTCTCTGTCTCCCAACCCAGTGGGAGCTGCCAGGCATCAGGGAAGGGGAAGAACTGGCTGGACCAGCCCATGCCTCTATTTGCACAGGTCTAGTTAAAAATAGCCTCAGCTACGCAATCCTCTCTCACTTCCTCCTTATCCTGGATCCTGCCCAGGCCCAAGTCTCTTGCTCGTTGTATCTGCCCCTCGGCCCCTTCTTATCTGGGATGGGCCCAAGACCCAAATAGCTTCAATAACTCTGCTGCAGCCCAAGTAAACCCTGACACCTGCTGCTGCCTCTGGGAAGCCACCCTGGCTTGACTGTTCGCTCTCTTGCTTCGTAGTGGCTCCAGATATGAGGTTATTTATCTCCCCTTGGGGTAGATGTGACCTGTCTATCCTCTGCCTTGAAAGGGGAGGGTCTGGTTGGGGAGAAGAAGGAGGAAGCCCAGCCTCTGGGAGCCCCCAGAGTAGTTGGGGAGACCAGAATCCTCTGCAGGGACGGGTTAGAGTATGAGTGGGGGCTGCAGGTGAGCTCAGGCTCATAGGGTGCTGCAGACCAGAAGGAGGGGCTCCGTGGGAACTGTACACTGAAGGGAATGGAGGACCAAGGAGGGATGTGCTTGGATGGGTGATGGAGGAGACAGAGAGAGAGAGAGAGAGAGAGAGAGAGTGTGTTTGTGTGTGACCCACAGTGGGGGACAGGAAGGAGCCAGAGAGCAGAGGCCTTGCTGGCTAGAGCCAAGACCACGTGGATCTGAGGATACCTGGGCACCACCCGAGGACCATGAAAGGGTGTTCTGCCCCAGGAAGGTGCAGAACTGTGTGCATTAAAGAAATGTCCCACCCCTGGTCCAGGGGAAGTGCCAACTCACTTAATCTGGGGCGCGATTAATCATGGGTCGGGGTCTTGGCCTCCCCTCCACATGGATGGGCTGGCTGTGTTTTGCCCTGGCCAAGATGTTCCAGCCTGGACATGCTGGCCACTCCACGATTAGAGTCATTTTCTGAGTCCTTCTGTCCGTGTGAAAAAACAGCCAAGTAGAACATGGCCATCATCATCCAGTGGCTTGCTGGTAACAGCACCCTGATTGCTGGGGTGGAAACCATAGCTCCCCTACGCTTGGCCAATGTGGTTCGAGGTGGGGTGGGGCTCATCCTCCATTCCGGCTCCAGTGGTGGGTACCTGTCCCAGACCTGGCAACGAGAGCCGTGCTGATTGTTACATGCCACGGGTTGAGCCAATGAACATCAGCTCCGGAATGTCTGCCAGAACTGTGGGAAAGAAGGGAGCTTTATTGCTATCGTGGGAAGAAAAGCCTGCTGCTGTTGTCGCCATACGTACCTGTTGCGTGTTGAGCCAGAACACACAAAATCAGATCCAAGAGATGGTGAGTGATAGATTTCTGATGACATTGTTTGAGTCCCTGGATGGAGCTGCACCTAAAGCCTGTCTCCCCCACGGGACTTTTCAGTTTTTGAGCTATAAACCCCTCTTTACTTAAGCCACTGTATGTGGGCTTTCCGTCACACGAATCAGCAAGAATTCCGGTACCGCACCCTGGCCTCTCCCTCGGTCCCGCTAGGACTTACTGCTGTTTCGCAGTGCGAGTGGGAAGCTGGTGCTCTGTGTCTCCCCCAGCCCAAGCCCACCTGCTTGTCACATGGAGGAAATGCTAAGAGTATCCATGTGGGAGGAAGGCAGTTTCCACATCGATGATAGTGCAGATCTCCATTTATTTATTTGGGGGGGATCATTTCCATATGAATGCTGGAGAGAGGGGAGTACACGTGAGGAGGAAGTTTTAGATGCTGTATTAGTTAGGATAGAGCTTCAGCCCTGAATGCACCCAATCTCATCTCATCTCGGAAGCTAAGCAGGGTCGGGCCTGCTTACTACTTGGATGGGAGGATATAGCGTCAGCTGCATGTGGTAGAGACCAAAAGAACAGTGGCTTAAATAAGAGAGAAGTTTCTTTCTTTGGCACATCGAAGCCAGAGCTGGTTGGGGGGTCCTCACTGAGATGTGAAGGGCCCAGGATCCTTCCATTCTGCTGCCCGGCTTTCCCTTGGCTGTTCCCCGATCAGTCATGGTGTTTGTTTGAGAGGCTACTGTAACACAGGACCACAAATCAGATAGCTTTACTAACAAAAATGTATCATCTCACAGATCTGGAAGCTCGAAGTGTGAGGTCAAGGTGTCATGGGGGTCAGTGTCTTCTGAGACTGCAAGAAGGAATCTGTTCCCGGTCTCTGTTCCATACCTCTTCTGGTGGGAGCTGAAACCTCTGGCATTGCTTGGCTTGTAGAAGCATCACCCCAATCTCCGCCTTTGTCTTCACATGGTGCCCTCCCTGTGTGCATGTGCGTCTCTCCAAATTGCCTCTTTTATAAGCATGCCAGTCATGTTGGGTTGGGGCCTGCCCCAATGACCTCATTTTAACTTGATTACCTCTGTAAAGATCCTGTCTCCAAATAACATTAGATTCCGAGGTAATGGTGGGGAGGTAGGACTTTAACATATGAATTTTGGTGGATGCAATTCAACCCGTAACAGTTAGCTAATGTTTTGTAACAAATTACCCTTCAACTTACTGGCTTAAGTGAATCATCTATCGTCTCTCATGGTTTCTGTAGGTCAGGAATTTAGGAGCAACTTGGCTGGACAGTTCTGGCTTGAGATGACTCGTGGGGTTGCAGTCAGATGTCAGCCAAGGGCTGCAGTCCCCTCTCGCACGGACCTGTCCACAGGGCCCGAGGATCCTACGGCACAGTGTCTCACGTCTCCCAGGGTGAGGGGTCTGAGATACCAATGTTGCTACAATGCCCCTTCTAATGAGTCTTGGAAGTCACAGCCTGTCACTTTTGCCATATTCTAATGGCCCCACAGGACACTCCTGAGTCAGTGTGGAAGGAGGTTACGTGATGGTGTGTGCCCAGGAGGTGAAAATCCTTGTCCACGTGGCCCACGGTCACTCACTTCCTCTTCTGCTTTCCAGTTAGCGGGAAGCAGAGGGCGCACCTTCCTAGTGACAGAGTGACCTGGAGGTAGCACAGTCCCCTCTAGGGATGTGTCTGCTGGCTTTCTGTGGGATTATCATTTGCCAAATCTAGCCATGGCCACACGCAGTATAGCGCAAAGCCGGGGACTGTGGCCTTGATCGGGGCAAGCATGTGCCCAGCTTCAAAATTCTGTTACTGCATATCTTAGTTTGGGTCTCCTTAAAAGCAGAACTGGGCACAGCGGATAGAAAAAGCCTGTCTTTCCCCCATGCATGGGGAAAACCCCAGTTCTCCACTCTTCGTCGGTCCCCTTTACGACTCACGCAGAACACTTCCTTTCTGACACTTTTAGTCACCAAATGGGTGTGGGTTTTTCCCTACCCAGCAATTCTGGGATGCCAACTGCCTGTCCTGCAGTTTAACTCAGTTCTGACACTTGTACCTGGAGACAGCTTCAGGTCCCACTGGTTGAGGGCTCAGTTCTAATCTGGGTTGTGCTTCTACCGATCAGCTATAAATTCAGAGTTCCCATGGCCCCTCCTTGTGTTGGGTTAAATTGATAGAGTGACTCGCAGAACTCAAGGGAAACACTTACATTCCCCAGTTTGTTAAAGGATAGGACCAGATGGACAGAGAGATGAAGAGACGTAGGGAGGTCCCAAGTGCAAGAGCACCAGAGTCCCCGTGGACTTGGGGTATGTCACCCTGCCAGTATGTGGACATGTTTGCACACCTGGACCCTGCCTGTGCTTTTGGCATTCTTAGGGAGACTCCATCACACAGACATGATTGATAGATCATTAGCTCCATTTTCCGTGCTTCTCCTTCTTAAGGAAATGGTGAGCAAGGCTGAAAATTCCAAGCTTCTAATTATGGCTTGGTCTTTCTGGTGACCAGCCCCCATCCAGGAGCCATGCAGGAGCCCACCACAGATGCCTCGCTAGAACAAAAGTCATTCCTATCACCCAGAAAACTCCAAGGCATTTAATACTGTGTCAGGAACTGGGGTCAAACACCAAATATTAGAATGAAAGATGCCTAAGTGCTCTTATCACTTAGAAATTACAAGGGATTTAGGAACTCTGTGCCAGGAACGAGGGATGAAGACTAAATACATATTTCTTATCATAAATCACGACATCACAGGCTGAAATGTGGGTGCAGATAGTTTATTTGGCAGGTGGTCTTACACGGCTGGAGGAAGAGGGCAGGGAGTGTGTTCTGTTTTTTAATTTTTTTTTTACATGTATTTATTTTTGAGAGAGAGAGAGAGAGAGAGAGAGAGAGAATGTGAGCAGGGGAGGGGCAGAGAGAGAGGGAGACACAGAATTGGAAGCAGGCTTCAGGCTCTGAGCTGTCAGCACAGAGCCTGACACGGGGCTTGAACCCACAAACCGTGAGATCATGACCTGAGCCGAAGTCGGACGCTCAACCGACTGAGCCACCCAGGCACCCTAGGGAGTGCATTATTGATGTCCCTGCTTTAGGAGATAGGGGCTCAGCTCACCAAGGACCCCCCAGAGTGGTCCATGCTGGGGGTGGGAGGCTGGGGCATTTCCACCTGGGACCCAACCTGGGAAATAATCTCCCTCACACTTCCCGGCTGTATCCACCCCCATCCTCATGGCTTCAGAAACAGCCCCGAGCCAGCTAAAGGGAGACCTCTCTGTGCTTTTGGGGTGGGACGCTGAGACCCTGCACAGCACTGTCCATACAGCTGTGGCTGTGGTCCGAGGAAGGAGCCCCCAAAGCATCTGCTCCACTACAGAAGAAGCAGAGAACATGTTGGAGAACCACTCCGGTATCTCTGACCTAGCTAGCTTGCTGATTTTGCCTGCCCCCTACCCAAAGTGCCTGAGCACAGGGATCTGGCTGTGAAGTTTGAAGGCCTGCTGTCAGCCCCTGACTCCTTAGGCCCGGGGCTGTGGAACGCTAGTTCCTGTCTGGGGCTTACTTCTTGGCCCTTCCTGCCTCACCAGCCATGAGTGACAGCCAACACGGGCCATCTCCAGGAAGCCCCCGGGCTTGATTGTTCCCAGACCCCCAACTGGGACACTGAGGGCTGCCCTGTGGGCTGCTGGCCATCACCCCAAACCCCAATCCAGGGCACCACAGACTGTTACCCCTCAGGCTCTCACTTTCTACTCCATCTGGCTAGAAATCCTCTTTTGTCAAGCTCCCTGCTGGGGATGACAGAAACATTCAGGAATAGAAGTCATAACATAATACAAGTTAAAAATAAGTAGAAGAGAGACATGGAATAAAGCCCTCTGCTGGTCTGGCTGCCCAGCCAACTGTCCCAGAATATTAATTTCTAGCACTCCCTGGTGCCCCTCTGTGAGAGTTGAAAGAGGACCCCTCCTGACTGGAGGTCATGACCCCTTCCCTCTCCCCTGGGAGTTACTCCATGGCAGCACTTGGATCTTTTCACTGCCATGGACTTTCTGGTGAACTGTGGACTCTGATTAGGATGATGTTTTGTTTGTTTTGTTTTTACTGTTTATATTTATTTTTGAAAGACAGAGCACGCGCGGGGCAGAGAGAGGGAGACACAGAATCCGAAGCAGGCTCCAGGCTCTGAACTGTCAGCACAGAGCCCAATGCAGAACTTGAACCCACGAACCGTGAGATCATGACCTGAGCCAAAATAGGACATTTAAACTACTGAGCCACCCAGGTGGCCCAGATGATGTTTTTAAAGCATTAAAAATAAAACATAAAGGATTGCAAAGGAAATCAACTGAAATGTAGCTATCAAAGGAGTGAAACAAATTTGTGTCATAGTGATATATCTTTTTTTAATGCTTTTTATTGAGAGAGAGAGAGAGAGAGAGAGAGAGAGAGAGAGAGAATGGGGGAGGGACAGAGAGAGAATCCAAGCAAGAGAATCCCTGATGTGGGAATCGATCCCATGACTGTGGGATCATGACCTGAGCCAAACTAAAGAGTTGGAAGCTCAACCGACTGAGCCACCCAGGTGCCCCTGCTACAGTGACTTCAAAGCAGGGATGAAAGTAGGTGGCATTTGAGGCCTCTCCACCAGTGGGGATGTGAGATGAAAACACCTGGGATTCCTACTGCTGACAAAGTCAGAGCTCCTGCCGACACCCCTGTGTTCTGTTGTCAACATTCCTAGTGGAAGAAAATGCTAAACTTCAGTTAAAAGTTAGTGAGACTATGGGGCACCTGGGTGGCTCAGTCGGTTAAGCTTCCGACCTCAGCCCAGGTCATGATCTCATGGTCTATGAGTTCAAGCCCCACATCAGGCTCTGTGCTGACAGCTCAGAGCCTGGAGGCTGCTTTGAATTCTGTCTCCCTCTCTCTCTGCCCCTCCCCTGCTCACTGTTGATCTCTCTCTGTCCCTCAAAAATGAATAAACATTAAAAAAAAAAGTTAGTGGGAATAAAGTTGGTATTTTTTCCCACCCAAGTATATGGACCCTCTGATTTCTATTTCTGTATTCCTTGGGGGTCAGTGGACCCAGGAATGAGACGCCCTGTTCTATGGGGAGCCTCACCTCAGGTGGGTCACTTTCTCAGGCCTCAGGGATCCTGTTGGAGATTATCTCCCTGTTCAAGTTGGTTGCTGTTGAGCCACTGAGATTGGGGGGAAATGCCAGCATGTGTGCACCCAGACCCTGGGGACAGGATGGAAACTCTAGCCTCGAGACATCATGACCCTCATGGCTTCTGGGCAAGGGCAGAGCTGAGGAGTCAGCCCCAGCCGCGGGCAGGGAGCTTGGTCAAGAAGGAAAGGAACATGCAGATAGTACTATCACACAAGGGGAATGCCGTCAGGGCCACCAGAGTGCTGGGGAGCCTTGGGCAAAGGAGAGCGCATTTTTGATGGGATTCAGGGAGGTGTTACTGGGACACTGGCCTGTGAAAGCCCCGTGGTGGTGGAG
>JAQQST010002099.1:0-10854 GCA_028646485.1 Cryptoprocta ferox
CAGCATCACTTTGATTCCCAAACCAGACAGAGACCCAACAAAAAAAGAAAACTACAGGCCAATATCTTTAATGAATACAGATGCAAAAATCCTCAACAAGATACTAGCAAATCGAATTCAACAGCATATAAAAAGAATTATCCACCATGATCAGGTGGGATTCATTCCTGGGTTACAGGGCTGGTTCAATATTCGCAAAAGTCTCTTATATAATTATCTTAGCCTAGAAAAAGTCCTGGAAGGAATAGGGGAAGAATAGTATTATAATCATGGAGAAAATGGAGTATCAGTGTGATTTCCCCAAAGTCAATAAACTATTAAGTGTCAAAGCACTGACCTCAAACCCAGGTTTTCTGATTCCATTCACTCTTTCTTAATATGCTTTGGGTCAGCTTAATGGTTAATCTTGCCCAACTTCTCAAATTGAGAAGTATTTGATGAGGGGGTTCTAAGACTCCAACCCTCAAACTCCTAAGAATTACTCAAACATCACTAATCCTTAAAATAGGTTGACAGAGATCTATAGCTATGACTTCATCAAAACTCTTTCTGGACAATTATCTGCCAGTGACTTAACCTTCCCTAATCCCACAGTTTGAGTCCACCTACCCAACTTGGACCAGGGATTTTTCCATACCCCAGACTTAATGACCAACCCTGTTCTTAATTGTGGTTATTTTAAAAAACTTACATGTAAAAATAATATCTTAGCATATTCTAGTATCATCTCTCTGATCACTATTCCCATCTAATATACTACCTATGTTCTTGTAACTATTAGACGTTTCTTAAATTATTTCCATGTTTCATGTTATATCCCAGCAACATACTTAATCATCTTCTTATTTGTAGTGCTTTTTCTCATTTGAATCTCATGGGTTTTCCAGCCGTCTGTAAATAATTTTACCTTGTTCTTTCCAGTTTTTATACCTCCAATTTTTCTCTCCTACAATTGAATTGAGTAGTGCCTCCAGGGAAATATTAACTAATAATGATGATAGCAGGCAACTTTACCATGTTCCTGACCAGCAGGGGCTTCTCAGTGAATCCTCATTAAGATGTTGCTGATGTGATGACATCCACCCTAGCAGCTTAAGGAGGTACATATCTATTCTTCCTCACTCAGGGAGAGAGTATATGTGTTTTCCAGCTTTTTGAGATATTGACATATAACATATAAAGGTTAAGATGAACAACATGATGATTTGATACACAAGTATATTGTGAAATGATTACCACAAAATGGTTGATTAACACCTCTATGCTCTCACATTAGTACAATGTTTTTGTGTGTGATGAGAACACTTAAGACCTAGTCTTTTAGTAACTTTGAAATAGATTATACAGTATTGTGAATTACAGTCATCATGCTGTACATCAGATACCCAGAACTTGTTTCTCTTATAGCTGGAAGTTTATACCCTTTGGCCAAAATCTCCCCATTTCCCCCATCCCCCTAACCTGTGACAAGCACCATTCTACTCTGTATTTTTATGAATTTGGCATTTTTAGATTCCACATATAAGTGGGAATGTATGGTATTTGTCATTCTCTGTCTTATTTCACTTAGTATGAGGCCTTCAAGTTTCATCCATGTTGTTGCAAATGGCACACTTAGGTTGTTTCCATATCCTGGCTATTGGGAATAATTCTGCAATCAACAGAGGGGTGTAGACATCGCTTCAAGATACTGATTTCAGTTTCTTCAGACCTATACCCAGAAGGGATTGCTGGATTGTACAGTAGTTCTATTTTTTAATCTTTTCAGGAGCCTACATACTGTTTGCTAATTTACATCCCCACCAACAGTGCACAAGCCGTCCCTTTGCTCCACATCCTTACCAACAATTGTTATTTCTTGTCTTTATTGATGATAGCCATTCTAACAGGTGTGGAGTGATATCTCATTGTGGCTTTGATTTCCCATTTTCTTTATGATCAGTAATGTTGAGCATCTTTTCATGTACCTATTGGCCATTTGTATGTCTTCTTTAGAAAAATGTCTATTTATGTCCCCCGCTCATTTTTTTTTATCAGATTGTTTTCTTCTTATTGTTGTATGAGTTCTTTATATATTTTGGATATTAACTCCTTGTCAGATAGATGGTTAGCAAATATTCTTTCTCATTCTGTAGATTGCCTTTTCATTTTACTGATTGTTTCTTTTGCTGTAAGAGGACTTTTAGTTTGAGGTAGTCCCACTTGTTTATTTTTGCTTTTGTTGCTTGTGCTTTTGTTGTCATATTCAAAAAATTGTTGCCAAGACCAACGTCAAGGAGACTTTTATCTATGTTTTCTTCTAGTAGTTTTATAGTTTTGGGTCTTACACTTAAATCTTTAATCCATTTTGAGTTAATTTTTGGGACTGGTGCAAAATAGGAGTCCAACTTCATTCTTTTGCATGTGAATATTCATTTCTTTATATAAAAAATGTCCAACACTATTTATTGAAGAGACTATCCTTTCCCTTCCCCATTAAGTATTCTTGGCTCCTTTGTCAAATATTCACTGTATATGAATGGGTTTATTTCTGGGCTCTCAATTCTGTCCCATTGGTCTAGTGTCTGTTTTTATGGCAATATCATACTATTTTAATCAATAGAGTTTTGTGATACAGTTTGAAATCAAGAATATGGCTTGTTTTTCTTTCTCAGGATTGTTTTGGCCATTTGGGGTCTTTTGTGGTTCCACACAAATTTTAGGATTGTCTTTCTGTGTGCAAAATGACATTGGAATTTGGATAGGGATTGCATTAAGTATATAGGTCACTTTGTGTAGAATGGACATTTTAACAATATTAGTTCTTCAAATCCATGAACACAGAATATGTTTTCATTTATTTGTGGCTTCTTCAGTTTCTTTCAATAACGTCTTATAATTTTCAATATACAGGTTTTTCACTTCCTTGGTTAAATTTATTTCTGAGTACTTTATTATTTTTCATGTTATTGTAAATGGGAATAGTTTTATAAATTTCTTTATTAGGTGGTTCATTGCTAGTGTATAGAAATGCAACTGATTTTTGTATGTTGATTTTGTATCTGGTAACTTTACTTAATTTATTAGTTCTAAAAGTTCTTTGGCATATTCTTTAAAATGTTTTTAATTTATTTTAATTTTTTATTTTTTTAAGGTTTTTTTTTTTTGAGAGAGAGAGAGAGAGAGAGAGAGAAAACGCGCACACAAGGGGGGGGCAAAGAGAGGGAGGGACAGAGGATTCGAAGCACGCTCTGTGCTGACAGCAGCAAGCCCGATGCAGGTCTTGAACTCACAGTTGTGAGATCATGACCTGAGCTGAAATCACGAGTTGGCCGCTTAACTGACTGAGCCACCCAGGCACCCCTAAAATTTTCTGTACATAAGATCATATCATCTACAGAGAAAAATTTACTTCTTCCTTTTTTTTTTTTAAGAGAGAGCATGAGCAGGGAAGAGGGGTAGAGGGAGAGAAAGAGAGGGAGGGAGAGAGACAGAGAGAGGGAGAGAGGATCTTAAGTAGGCTCCACAATCAGCTTGGAGTCCAATGTGGGGCTTGATCCCACCACCCTGGGATCATGACCTGAGCTGAAGTCAAAGAGTCTGAGGCTCAACTGACTGAGCCACTCAGGTGACCCTTATTCCCTCCTTTCTGATTTGGATGTCTTTTATTTCTTTTTCTTACTTCATTGTTCTGGCTACAACTTCCCCTGTCCTATTATACTATTTAAATGGGAATGGTGGGAGTGGGCCCTTATATGACCCCTAATCTTAGCAGGAAAGCTTTCAAGCTTTTACCACTGAGTTGATGTTAGCTGTAGATTTGTTGTATATGGCCTTTATTATGTTGAAATACATTCCTTCTATTGCTTAAAGTTTTTGTTATGAAAGGATGTTGAATTTTGTCAAATCCTTTTCCTGCATCTATTGAAATGATCGTATATATTAAGCATTGATTCTATAAATGTGCATATCCTATTTATTACTTTGTATATGTTGGACCATCCTTGCACTCAAAAGATAAATCCCACTTGATGATGATGTGTGAGTCTTTTAGTGTGTTTTTGAATTGTCTTCTAGTATTATTTTTTTAGAATTTTTGCATCCATATTCATCAGGGATATTGGCCTACAGCTTTCTTTCCTTGTATCCTTGTAGTGTCTTTTTTTTTTTAACTGAGAGAGAGAGAAAGAGAGAGAATCTTGAGCAGGCTCCACACCCAGCATAGAGCCTGATCTCATGATTGTGAGATCATGACCTGAGCCAAAATCAAAAGTCGGTCGCTTAACCGACTGAGCCATCCAGGCACTCCTCCTTGTACTGTCTTTATCTGTCTTTGGTATCAGTGTAATTAATGTTAGCCTCATAAAATGGATTTGGAAGCATTTCTTCCTCTTCAGTTTTTAAGAAGAGTTTGAAAAAGATTGGTGTTAATTCTGTAAATGTTTGGTAGAATTTACCAGTGAAAACATCAGGTTCTGGGCTTTTCTTTGCTTGGAGATGTTGGATAACTGTTTCAATCTCCTTATTATTGGTTAGTTCAAATGTTTTATTTCTTCATGATTTAGCATAAAATGTTTTAAAAATGCACACAGGCTTTTTCTTAAGTAACTGGCAACAGCATTTAACTAAATGATTTGGACTCATTTTCCCTGTCTTCACAGTTCTACCCTTATACTGAATGCCCAAATGCATATACGTTTTACCATCTCAGTAAATGAGATGGCTCACCAGTGAGAGAAAGGTACGCTTTGGATTCTTGTGTGCATTTTAAACATGTCAATATGTTTTCTACTCTTGTCTGTGTACTGGTCACGTTTTTTAATGTTTCTGAAAATCTGACTAATGAAGGTTTAAACAAATAGGGCTTATTTTTCTCATATTATAAACAACCTACAAATAAGTGTTTATCTATAATGGTATTAGTTCATCTGTTCAACAATGCCAAGGGTCCAGGTTCTTTTTATTTTTCCGCTCTATCACCTATAGAGTATCTTCATGGTAATTGCCTCATGGTAGCAAAATGGCTTTTAAAGCTCTAGACTGCACATCTGCATTCACAGTAGAAAAAATGGGGGTGGAAGTAGGCAGGGATCAGGGAAGAACAGTACCAGCAGCATATGTCCCTTTTTATCAGAAAAAAAAAAAGATTTTCCACAGAAACTTTATCAGCAGATTTCATCTTTGGCTTCATTGGCTAACCTAAATGACATAGCCACCCTGGGCTGCAAGACAGACTAGGAAAGGAAAGTTATCCTAACTGGCTTCATCATCTGGGGCTGGGCATAAACAAAGTCAGGCTTCTATTAGCAAGGAAGAAACAGGATTGGATTTAGAGCAGAAAACTAATGGTGTTTGCCTTAAATATCCAATCTGAAATTGTGTTTTCTGCATTTCTTTAGCAAATCAGTGAGGTAGAGATCTAATAATTTCTTATGAGTAAAAAATATATAAAACCATAATAAATTGTGAATACCACATTCTTCCTACCTTCTCTTATCCATGGCATAATTAATTTTGGTGAAAATCAATTGTATAACTTTCATTAGTTGAGGGAGATCCATGAAATACAAAAATATTAGGCTTTCTATTTCACACAAAGAATATTCTAGTATGTGATCTCTCTCTCTCTCCTACTCTGAAAATTTATTCATACTGCCATATCCAAAGTCATTTCTATAGGCCACTGTTAAGCCTACTGCATCCTAATTGAGAGAGAACATAATGATTACTTAATACACAAAAAATGTATTTATATTATTGCTATAGAAAAGACAAGTTTCTTTCTCTTGGCAACATTTTTCTCATAGGTAGATGACTATTGCCTTGTGATCTTGTAACAAAGTGCTTCAACCATTATCAGACATGTCAACTGCCACTTTGAACCGGTTTGAAATGCCTGGAGCTCTAAAAAAATGTTAAGAAAAATCAGAGCCTATTTTAGCTTTTCAAAAGCTTCTTGACACTCCAGGTGACAGATATCCTCATCATAGTTTTCTCTTCTAAGTAAAGTCAAAAGGCAGACCAGCTAGATTGCCAAAGTGAGGCACTTTGTCTTAATGTTTTTATCCTCAACATGTTGATTTGGTCTTTTAAGTTGTTTGCTTGCATGGATGTTAGACTTTTCCATTTTTTCATAGTTTCCTGTTCCAAGTTTAATTCTATATGTTTAATCTCTGAAAACTCAAATTTGAATTTTCCATGCTTCAATATAAAGCGTGTTCATTTAACATTCAACAGATCTTTTTGGTTGTTCATGCACTGTGTATAGACACTAAAGAAAACCAAATGCACAATAGTGAAGATAATCATCCCTGCTTTTGCTGAGCTTACAGTAGAGTGGAGAAGACAAATTTTGTTGTTCAAAGAAAGTTTCCCAGGGAAATTTAAAACTAAGCTAAAACCTTGTGTTACTTAAGGAAAGTAATGTTAACTGCTGAAACAAACCTCAATTTCTCAGCAGTTTAATACACAAATGATTTACTTCTTACTCACATTATAGTTACACAAAAATCCCAGCCACCTTCATCTTAGACCTCTTTTCTCCTCAAAGTCTACTGAATCCTTTCCAGTTAGGTGGTGGATGGAAAAATTGAGCAAGATTTGCTTGTAGTAGGGTTTTATGGACCAGGACTGACAGTGGTGCATCACTTCCCTCACATTTTTTAAATGTTTTTTTTATTTTTGAGGGGGGGAGAGAGAAAGAGAGAGAGAGAGAGAGAGAGAGAGAATCTGAAGACAGGCTCCAGGATCTGAGCTAGTTGTCAGCACAGAGCCCGAAGCAGGGCTCAAACCCACGAGATCATGACCTGAGCCAAAGTCAGACGCTTAACCAACTGAGCCACCCAGGTGCCCCACTTCCCTCACATTTTACTTAGTTACACAGTCACACGTAACTTCAAGAGAGGCTAGGAAACATAGTCTAGCCATGTGCTGATGATAAAGAGGGAAAGCTGGATACTGCTGAATACAAGTAGTGCCTACCCAAACCTAAAAGTTAGTAGCAATTAGCCACAAAAGTTGAAGCAAGAAGGAAGATGGAGAAATGTAATGAAGAATGTTACAGACAGAAAAAGCACAAAATAGAAGACCTAGAGGTGAGAAAACATGGCAGCTGGAAGCTGAAAGTTGTCTACAGTGACTGGAATATGGAATTCAAATTGGTAAAGTGAATGATGGGCAGGTCATGAACATCTTTGTGGACCATTTTAAGGAATATGGTCTTTACCCCAAGAAAAGTAGGACTCCATTAAACTTTTTAACCAGGGAAGTGAGATGATCAGGTTAGATTTTGTTGTTGTTGTTGTTTATTTTTGAGACAGAGACAGAGCACAAGAGGGGGAGGGGGGGAGAGAGGGAGACACACAGAATCCGAAGCAGGCTCCAGGCTCTGAGCTGTCAGCACAGAGCCTGACGCGGGGCTCAAACCCACAAACCTCGAGATCATGAACTGAACCGAAGTCAGACGCTTAACCGACTGAGCCACCCAGGCACCCCTAGATATTTTTAAAAACAATAATTCTTGTGGTATGGAAAATAAATTGGAAGAAATGAGAGAGGGTAAGACTGAAGGCCAACTAAGAAGCTGTTTATAATTTAGGTGATAGGCCCTAAACTAGGATAATGTCATTAAAGACCTAGGGGAAAGAAAAGTAGATTGTTTTGGAAGATATCTAGGAAGCAAAATAGAAATAATATGGTTTCTGATTAGATGTGGGTTGCATGGAGCATCAACCTGCAACATTTCAGATATTTTTCTGCATTTTAGCTAGGAATACTTACTTGTTCATCTAGGTAAGCTAGAATAAACACTCCGAGTTCATATAACAATGCTTTAATCAATATTTGGAATTAGGTTAGGGTGTTCCCAAGTCAAAGAGCAAGATAGGACACCAATATATTTCATTTAGAATTATAAACGTAGTTGGGGACTACTATTCATCCAAGGCCACTTGCCTGAAATAATTACATAAATCAATACCTGAGGTGAATTAGGAAGTTCCTAACTGACTCTGGGCATATGATATCTCATTTTCCTCCTTTTGTAGACTTCTAAAAATTACAAGATTGTCTAAATTGAAAAAATTTTTCTGCTTCATCACAAATCAGGTTATATCTTGGCTTGGAGTGAAGGTTTAATTTTGTCACTGGCTGAAGAAGTCGGGGACATCTTAGTCAGACAAAAAGGAAGAGGTGCCAGTAGCTTTGCTGTGCAAAGGCTTTTTCAGCATATTTAAGGACATATTTGTTTAACAGAATCCCAGACTGCATTCTGGGACCTACCACCTGAAGACATTCTGTTTTTGCAATATGAAGTCACGAATGCTGCTTGCCAAGATTCATGCTGTTGCTCACCTAGCTAGGCCTGACCACCTTAAGAACTGATAACAGTGGGCAGAAGGTCCTGGCTGACATTGAGGAAATTGGGTCATGCCCACAAGCTCATCTTTAGAAGTAACTGCCTAGGTTTTGAAGTACCATAGTGTGTTCCCTATTCTGTTTTTGATCAGCGATCCTAAGTGAGTCATGTTGTTCCTGGCTTATTTCTTCATTCCTCTCTCCCCTGGACATATCCAGAAACTTCTTACTTCCTCATAAACATCACTTATTCCTTGTGCATCACATGTGTTCTGGTGCCATATTCCAGTCTTCAACCTGTCTAAACTTGGCATCTGACTCCTCCCCAGGAGGGAGGTATGTATTTCAGGTACCCCACTTGCATCCTGGAGCTTCCCTTACCCTCTGGGGAGGCTCTGCCTAATAACTACTGTTCTGGCCTCACCCCAGATATTATGGTTGGTCTCTGCAACTGGAATTATCCTTTGGATCCCATGTATACTACTTTCTTTCCAATGCTATAAAACATGACCCATAGAACTGGCCCCATATTTCTCTTTTTTGAATTTGGAATTTAAGAAATTTGTAGGAGCAGGAATTAACGAATGATGATTACTCCTGTTCTCTCTTTTTTTTTTAATGTTTATTTATTTTTGAGAGAGAGAGAGAGAGAGAGAGAGAGAGATGCAGAGTGCAAGCAGGGGAGGAGCAGAGAGGGAGGGAGATGCAGAATCCAAAGCAGGTTCCAGGCTCTGAGCTGTCAACAAAGAGCCCAATCCAGGGCTTGAATTTATGAGTCATGAGATTATGACCTGAGCTAAAGTTGGACACTTACCCAACTGAGCAACTCAGGCACCCCTCCTATTCTTTATAAATATCTATTACTTATGTTCTTAAAATTAGAAATATATTTTGTATCTCATAACATTTTTAAGTTCATCTCCATCATTTAACTGACAAATATCTAACAAAACTGCACTATTTGATTCAGATGCAATGATTGCTGAATATCATGGCTTTAAGATACTTTGGAGTTTGTAGCTCTGTAGTTAAACTCAGAAAGTACTGCCTTAGTGGTTTACCCCTACTACATTAAAATCATCAAAAACTATTGTTATTTCTTAACGTTTTTTTTTAACTCTCAGAGGAAATTACCACTTTATCAAATTTTACTACAAGATGTTAGCATCATTTTAGCATTGTTTGCATTTTCCCTTTTTTTTAAACAGAAGAGATTTTTAAAAGTAGTTTCTTAATGGACTATTTTTTTAATAAGTAGGTTTTAGATGTTTTATAGCTTCCATCTTTCTAAGGATCTTTTGGTGGCTTTCAACTTGATGATGATGTGATGACATGAGGCAGATTTAAACCATGATATATAGAGTCCCTTGAAGGAAAAAGAATATAAGTATGTGATCTCCCAAAGAGCTTTCAAGCTACTTACATTATTATTCAACAGAGAAAATATCTTTTTGTTCTCTGTCTAATGAAGGACAACACATATTCCACAATAAAATATAATATTTCACAATGTACAAATTTGTCCTCCTATATTTCAGGGTATCTCCCCCCCAAAATCATTGAACACATTTTTTTACAGTTTTATGATTTATTCCTGAAAATCCAACCATTCATCAATAAGTATTAGAAGATATAATGCCTCCCTGATTATTTCTTTCAAGATCTCATTACCTGTTTTTATTCTGATTCCAAAATGAGCCTTGACTAAAAACAAAATGTGGTAGAAAAATGAAATAGTGGTCTCAAGAATTTAGAATGCATTAATAATAGCTACCATTTATTGAGTACCTAGTATATACAATGCACAGCGTTGGATGCACTTACAGATATTATTACTAATACTCAAAATGAGAGGTATGCTTTATTATCTCTCTTTTGTAGATAACGGTAAGGTAATTAAAGCTCAGGAAATTAAGTAATTCATCTAAAGTCATATGGCTAGAAAGTGGCAAAACCAGAATGTACAGTCAAATCTGGCTCCAATGCCTATGAAAACTGTAATGAATTAATTATACAGTGCTGCGTCTATTGCATGCTTATTCTAATATTTGAAGCGGTGACAGAATGGATTAATTGGGGTATGCCTAGAAGTATGGGAACAAGAAAACTTTTAGGGTCATTCAAAGGCTGGTGCCTAAACATAGGGCATGTCCAGGAGTTTCTGATTCTTGGGTGTATTCGTTTTTTTATTTTATTATCATATAGTCCTATAGTTTAGAAATCTGGTATGGGTTTTATCAGGCCAAAATTAAGGTATGTCAGCAAAGCTCTGTTCCTTTTTTGAGGCTGTAGGAGAGAACCCATTTCCTTGCCTTTTCCAGCTTTAGAGACTGCATGCAATTCTTAGCTCATAGCCCCCTTCCATCTTCAAAGCAGCAATACAGCATCTCTTTGGCCCTACTTCTTTATTTTTATTTATTTTTTTTAAACTTTATAGTTTATTGTCAGGTTGGTTTCCATATAACACCCAGTGCTCTTCCCCACAAGTGACCTCCACCAAGACCATCACCCCGCTTTACC
>JAQQST010002100.1:0-10852 GCA_028646485.1 Cryptoprocta ferox
GGAGGAAAAAGAGTTAGGGAGAGGGAGGGAGAAAAAACACGAGAGACTCTTGAATCCTGAAAACAAACTGAGGGGGGAAGGGGAAGGGGAAAAGGTAAAGCGGGGTGATGATCTTGGTGGAGGTCACTTGTGGGGAAGAGCACTGGGTGTTATATGGAAACTAACCTGACAATAAACTATAAAGTTTAAAAAAAAAAAAAAAGAAATTATGTGGCCCAAAATTTCAATGGTGCCAAGGTTGAGAAATCATCAAGTTGCATCAATTAATATGCCTGGTATCATACTACGAATTTATGACCGTTTTGATATTCATTAAAGTTCTCTTTTGCACATAAAAAAAAACAAAGAAAAACAAAAGCAAAATTAATATCTTTATAATAAAAAAAAACTTGGGGCGCCTGGGTGGCTCAGTTGGTTAAGCGTCTGACTTTGGCTCAGGTCATGATCTCAAAGTTCATGATTTGGAGCCTCGCATCACGCTCTGTGCTGAGGGCTCAGAGACTGGAGCCTGCTTCAGATTCTGTGTCTCCCTCTCTCTCAAAAATAAATAAATAAACATTTAAAAAATGCAAAAGTAGCAACTGGCAACATTATAAATAGATGCAGGGATTTCAATCTACTTCTCACATAGGAGGGTAATGGAAAAAAGAAGGCAGGCAAATTTTTAGTGTAATGAGTAAAAGAAATCTACATGGGCTTAAGTTACAATCATTTAAAATTTTTAATTATAAATTAGAATATTGTCTTTCTCTTATTCCACCTGTCACTGTTTTCTACTAATGAGCAAATAGAATTTATTTTCCAGTAACTTTTCATAGAATAACTGATTTCACACAAAAAAAGTCAGTGGAATAGAATTCTTATGCTGAAATGAACATTCACCAGAGGGCACTATACTGCATTTAAAAAAGCCAATTCTTGCAGTATATAGTTTAAATGTGTAAGAATAAAGAGACTGTGATTCTCCGCACCATCCCATAATAAATGAAAAGCAGACTTTTTATAAAGAACTTAAAAAATCAAGATCCATTCCTTTTCTAAAGTTCTACATAAACTAAAGAGTCTATATTACATGTTTTGATAGTTAATTATACTCTTTTGTTGCTTCATATGTGCACATATTGTTTACCAAATAGAATTCCTTGAAGTCAGGACACAGGAACAGGTTATTTACTAAATATATTAGTGAACACTACTTGGTAAATGTATTTTAGAAGGTCATGATGGAGTTAACCAAGACAACAACTTATAACAGCAATCCACCAAATCTCTACTTCGTGTCCCACAAAGGAAGACACACTGTGTCTTTTCAAAAACATTCTTGGTAAGTAGCATTAACTGAGCATTCACTATGTGACAGGCCGTGTGCTAGGCTATACACTTTATACAAAACACTGAATTTTTCACTATATCACATGATTTGGGCAATACTCCTCACTGTTAAAGCAGCTGGTTGTAAACAGATTGAATAGTGAAAACCAAAAGTAGCTATTTGTATCATCTAATTTTTAATAAAATATTCACTACAACATTTCAATTAAACTCAATACTTATTGAACACCTCCTATATGTAAGGCATTGTTTTGTGGAAAAATTAAAACACACAAGGCTTATACTGATTTCCAGGAGATAACAACAAAGAAAGCAGCAATCAGATGCACAAAGGGTTCTTTTCTTTAGCTATGGTTCTTGGGGGGGGAGGGGATTTTTTTCGAATGACTGTTTATTTCAACACTTCATAATAGTGAGAATATGGAGTAATATTTTTGGCCATTGTTCTATGAAACTTGCTTATGTATAAATTTGAAATTGCACTGTACAGATACTACATGCATATTTTTTTTTGCTGTGTACCAATAAAACTTTATTTACAAAAATAAGTAGTGGGCCAGATTTGGCCCACAGGCCCTAGTTTGTGAGCCCTTGTCCTAAGAACATTGACCTCCAATCTCTCCCTGTTTCTGCCAACTTCACTCACAGATGCCATGGGTAACATTCTTCTTTTTTTTTCTTTTTTCTTTTATAGTTTATTATCAAGTTGGTTTCCATATAACACCCAGGGCTCATCCCAACAAGTGCCCACCTCCATGCACATCACCCCCCTTCCCCTCTCCCTGACCCCCATCAGCCCTCAGTTTGTTCTCAGTATTCAAGAGTCTCTCATGGTTTGCCTCCCTCCCTCTCCTTGACTATTTTTCTCTTCCCCCCCAACATTGTCCTCTGTTAAGTTTCTCCTGTTCCACTTATAAGTGAAAACATATGGTATCTGTCCTTCTCTGCCTGACTTATTCCACTTAGCATGACACCCTCAAGTTCCATCCACGTTGCTACAAATGGCCGGATTTCATTCTTTCTCATTGCCAACTACATGCATATTGAACACTGATTGAGGCAAGGCAAGGCGAGTACCTGGCAATAGGTGTGCCATTGTGAGTATAGGCCAGTGTTGCCTCACATACAAAACACAAGTCAGGAAGTCACAAAGTGTTGAAAACCACAGTAAGAGTAAAGAGTAATCAAAGTAAAGTAAGACTAATGAAGAGGGGCACCTGAGTGGCTCAGTCAGTTAAGCTTGATTTCAGCCCAGATCATGACCTCATGGTTCACGAGTTAAAGCCCTGCATTGGGCTCTGCACTGATTCCTTCAGGGAAAATCCATTTCATTGCCTTTTTTCAGTTTCTAGAAGCTACCTGCATTCCTTGGTTCATGGCTCCTTCCTCATATTACTCCAGCCTCTTGCTTCCATTTTCACATCTTCTACAACTGACTCTGATCATCCAACCTCAGTTTTATAAGGACCCTTGTGATTATATCAGATCCACTCAGATAATATAGGATAATCTCTTCATTTTAATTTTAAAATGAAGCCTTAATCACATCAGCAAGATCTTTTTTGCCATATAAGGTAACATACACAGGCTCCAGAGATTAGGATGTGGACATCTTTGGAGGCCATTATTCAGCCAACCATAGGGCACATCATATTAAAAAGATAGAAACTGACATCAAATACCTTATCTGGTAACATCAGTGGTATAGCTAAGATAAATACTCTATCATAGGCACCATCAAAGAATAGTTCCTTACCTGTAAGTAGACCAAAGGTTGAAAGTATAAGGCAACACAATTCTTCCCACGTACTGATTCACCCTGAGTTTCAGTCAGTATCTTCTCAGCAATTATACAGTGGACCAGAGAAAAGAGAATGGACCTGACAACTTATGCCAGTTATACTCTCAGGAAAAATTGATTTGTCTGAATTTACTATTGAGTGTCCTTTCATTTTATCAATCATACATATACAAATGCCTAAAATGTATCAGACCACATAACATTTTATAAGGTCCCTTTCTTTGGGGTTAAACAGGCTATCTAATCAATAAAATAACTTCCTTCACTACTGGAATATCATTTTCTTATTAGTAGTTGCTGAAGATAAGGCAGTAGTTATCTGAAAACCTTTGTAGAAGTATATGACAAAAAATAAAACTAGAAGGTATTATTTTATCCCATATCCCATCTTGGTATATCTTGCCTCTAACCCTATTACTACTCTTTTCATAATCTATGTCCTAGAGTTTCCTTCTTTCTTACAGTGGAATTTCATATACACTCTGGTAGACTCTTAGTCTCATGTTGGAACAGTTTTGTAAAAGTGTTCCCCAAAACCATCTAAGTCAGATAGTAAGTTACCTTGTTACTGTTGAATAGGAATTATACACCAACTAAAATATCTTACAATTTCCAACTCACATTGTAATATTTGAAAGTAGGGACCATATCTAAACCTTTTTCTATACATTCTTAGAGTGGTTAATGCTATGCCAAAAATTTAGGGAAAATTTTCCTCTTGTGGCATGAATTATAATCTCAAGGTAGTTGACACCTCTGACCATGTTTTCACAATATCTAAACATCTCACTCTATTCATGAAATACTTCTCATTAAGTTTTATTGTTATCCTATATAACCATGATACTTCATAAACTATTGATAATAATTTATTCCAAGATCTCTAAGTAAATTGAGTTACATAACAATGAAAATGATATAGGAAACATTCTCCAGTGACTAGAGGACTCAAAGTAAGTACATTGCCAGTTCTTTTCCACCATTTGCCAGTTTTGCTTTGATAAGATACTTAATCCTTCTGAGACTTGATTCCTCCATTTGCAAAATAAGATAGCACTAACTCTACAAAAGTGTCATGTAAATATATGTGTGAAGAAGAGAGTCCATATATGCCCTACAATTTACATCACCACAGTTATTAAGAAAATTTTAATTGACTTACTAATTCTATACCCCTGCCTGTGGTCTGGACCCCAATTTGTACGGATTCTCATTATTCCTCTCCCCAATATGCTTCCTTTGCAATATTGTATGAAACAATACTCTCATTCTCCTTGAAGTCACAGCAAATTGCATAATTAAATCCTGTGCAGCAGAAACATAAGACTTTTTTCAGTTTATAGCTCCCTATAAATATCCTACTTAACATTCAACAGCTTACATTATTTTTTTTTGGAGAATTGTTACCACCTGTCTTCAAAACACTATGTTATCATTTAAAGGCAGTAGGCAAGAAAAACAAAACAATGGTAGGTTCAATGACTCTATTTGCCCCTGAAATATATTTTTCCTGATTTGGGATGTCCACTGATAAGTTCAATGGATAAGGGACTTGTCAAAATACATAGATATTCATTTTACAGACAATAATCTATCCCATTTGTAATCAGAGCTTGATTGGAATATATCTGAAGAAAACTAGCATTTGCCAATACTACCACCCCTCTAAAATGTGCTAGTATATATCAATGATCAAAATGTGTTCCATATTTTAAGCAACCCAAAGAATATATTTCAATTTTATGTCCTTGTCTAAAATATCCTTTCCTCAGACCTGATCTAGTTGATGCCATAATTTAAAGATGTTTAATTAATGTATTATTTTAGTTAGTACAGGATTGCATAATCAAAAGAACCTGGGTTTGGTGTCAGCGAATTCCTGGCTCTGTACTTACTAGTTCTTTTATGTAATTTCCCTTAGATTCACCTTTCTTAACTGTAAAAGTGAGAAGCAATAGCAAACTCATAAGGTTTTTATGAAGACTAAATTGGGTAATGAATGGAAAGAGCCAAAGATAGTGTCTGGCTCACAGATGCTACTCTATAAATTATTATTATAACTTCAATGGCAGTCTTCCTTTTTTCTAGAAACCTTAATCTACAAATTTTCATTTAATAATAGCGTAGCAGCCATGTCTATTTTTTAGTAACATACATGGTAATGGATGCCATTTATTAAATCAGGTTTTTAAATAATGTTATTGGCAGTTAGTTATTCACAATTAATTTAATAACTGCTATATACAAAATATGTATTAAAGAAAGCTATATAATGCTCTATATTTAACAAATGTCACTCTGGATAGTTTATTAGAACTGTGAAAATGAGTAAACTTCAAAAGCTCCCATTTAAAAAAAGACAGAAATTAATCACTACCACCAACGTTGTATCAACTAAGAGAAAGATTCTAGAGAGCTGAGCATGCCAGAAAGTTAAGCATGTACTGGGTAAGGAATTAGGCCCTTTAGAAAACTAAAAGACATATTCTTCCCTGCCTCAACTTCTCAAACTAATTACCTAGAAATTACACCCTGGTGTTAGACTCTGTCCCATCTCATTAAGGTTCCCTACCTCTACACAGCATAAAGGATTGGAGAAAAAGAAAAATATCAATGAGAAAAGCATTGAGAAAAACTATTGACTGTGCTTCCCTATATTCTTAGAAAGCTGAGAAGGTTGCCTCTTACAGGTAGGGTTAACCAGAGACATATATTCTTTATTGTGAGATCATTTACTAAGGTCTGACATATACCAAGTTGCCATATATGTATGGCATATATGTATGGTTTTTTCAAAAGATCACTCAACATACCCAATTATTGAAGAGGAGGGGAAATAGAACAGTATCAGATTAATCTTCCATACTTGCTATTCCTCCGAGTCCTTTTGAGGCATATTACAAGCTTAGCTCTATAGTTTGGAATTTTAAGAGAGTGATGTCATAATTCTGACTATAACACAAAAGTTGTTGGAAAACTTCCCCAAGTTTTTTTAATTCTCAAAGAATATAAGCCTCCTTTAGAGAGGGTACTTAATCTCCCATTTGGTGAACAATCAACTGTTTTATACATCCCTTATTCTGATTCTTGAATGAAAAAAAAAAAGTAGTGGAGCTTTAGATTCAAATTGTTTTCCAACTTTCTTGAAAATACTTAAACATCACTTAATTATTCAATACTGTTTTCAAATCTGCTTTTCATAACCTTAGGATTCTGTAGAAGTGTTTTCAGAACCATGTTGTGACCTAGTCAGTGGAGATATGGAGACTCAATCAATGAAAGAAGATCTCATTAAACTTTTATGTAAATGATAAAATGATAAACCATAAAGATATTTATTTTGTTATAATAAAATAATAAAAAATGAGCTTGAACACAACTGTTCCATCATTGTTATACAAATAACATGTTGTGGAAAACTTACTAGAACTCAGGGATTATAAAATCAATTTCTGCTATTTCCAAATATTCAATCCATTCTTCTTGGTCTCCTTTACAAACAAAACAATGTTTGTTCAATTTATTTAGATTTTTTTTTTTTGAAAACCACAACAGTGACTTTGAGGATTAACTCAATCTTAAAAAAGAATGTATTACAGGAGCATATTCAGTTCATTGTTTTTATCATTTCTTTTTCATTGTTTCACTGTTTCATTGTTTGTTTTTATCATTGTTTTTATCCCCTTTTGGGGGGTAGGGGATGTAATAATTATGTTAGCTTCCAAAGGGAAAATATAAAGCTTCATGGGATACCAATGGAATAAGTTCTAAAGGACTCACCCTTCATTTCCACAGGATAACCTGGTCCTTCTGAATTTGGTGCAATCCTGAAAGCAGTGGTCTCTCCCCTGCATAAATCTAAATAGCTTTCTTCTACAGGAATACATGTCAAATCTCCAGAACAAAGTTCAAAAAAGTCAGCCTTGGAATATCCAATAAGTTACACTCATTAGCTTCAATTGTCCAGATAAATAGCTTAAACATTTTTCTCCAATAAGAGCAAATAAACTGAATCTTGATGCTTATTCTTAACAAGCAATGATGTTAAATAAATGCCTATATACAGTTGTCATCAATATAGTAAGGAAGTGCCACACTCCAATAGATAATAGCAGCTGCTGGTTATCAGTGGGTCTTCTTAATTAACTGGACTGGCACATTCAGAAGAATAAGCTCAACAAGAAATAATAAAAGAATGACAGCACTGGTCTCCAGAACTTGAAAAAAATTATCTGATGCAATCCACAAATGTTTATGTTCTATTTAGAATACATTTCTTGAGATTTTTGTTCTCAAACCATTGGGAAATGGCTTACATTATAAAGAAAATACCCTGGAGTTCACCATAATAACTAGTTAAAGCACAGAATTAAAATGAATAAAAGACCATATGAAAAGGACATAAACGTTATGATTTCTGACTACCACAAATATACCTATAGGAAATGACTTTAGGAGGCTCTAAAATATACACAGTAAGCTTATTTTCATTTATTTCTACATGATTTATTACATTTTTACATTATTATAAGAACTATGTCAATGTACAAAGTTTGACATGGTTGCTAAGGAACATTAATATGATTCGTTATTATCATAGCTATTAATTGTTAACATAGTATTTATTATAAAAAAAGAGACAATATCTATATTGTATAGAATAATTATAGCCACAATTAAATGGAGCTATTGTGCTAAAAACTCCATACAGTCAGTGTCTGGAAGCAGAAGCACAAAACCACAGTCAGATCTTACAAATACATATCTAGAGTGCATCTTGGAATTTAAGCCTGAGTTCCCCAGTAGGAAGACTATATTTGCTCTGGGTTTGCATATCTTGAGTTTGTTTAATTTTTTTCACAGAAAAGGGAACTGCTTCTGCTAAAGTAGTCTGAAAAACCAAGTGTATGTTCATGATCAAGGTGGAGTTCCATTCCTTTGCTGCAGCTTATCCTCCATGGATTAAAAGAGCAAGCCGGGGGGCACCTGGGTGGCTCAGTCGGATGAGTGTCCAACTTCCACTCAGGTCATGATCTCACAGTTTGTGAGTTCGAGCCCTGTGTCGAGCCCTGTGTCGGGCTCTGTGTTGACAGCTCGGAGCCTGGTGCCTGCTTCGGATTCGGTGTCTCCTCTCTCTGCCCCTCCCCCACTTGTGCTCAAATGCACGTGCTTTCTCTCTCTCTCTCTCTCTCTCAAAAAAAAAAAGAAAGAAAAAAAAAAGGGAAAGCCAACTCCTTCACTGGGTAAAATGTTAAAAACCGTAGATCCCTGAGTGGTCAATAAAGGAAACTTAACACTTGACTTAAAACAAATTTCAGGTTAATCCCAAAAAAGATGTCATCAGAGATAAAGAATTATATCTCCTGCCAAAAGACAGGTCTATGGATAGTATATATAAGCCTTCCCATCTCTTTTTATACCAAATGCATAGATTCATCTAGTACACATTACTGTACCTTCAGTGGTTTCATTGTCAGCTCCCATTTTCTGCTTCCTGCTTTCATCCCTCTCCTGATTTAAAACCATCCCTTTAACACATCATTCCTAATTAGATGATTACTGCTTGGAAGGGCAGGAGATAAGTCATTTGCATAAGTTAATCATAAAAAGAAGTTAAAGATACAGATTTTGCTGTTCGTTTGTACAATTATCTTCTCCAGCCTGGGGAGCTGAGATACTAATGTGATTAAACAGTATTCTGCAAACAGGCAACTCTGTGTCCTTTATTAAGGTAAGGCTGGAGGCAAATGAAAAATTAATTTTAGAAGACAATCAATTTCATTCTACATGACTGTAATATATAATAGCCCATCTGCAGACAACTCATTAAGCCTTAGGAGGGTACATGTGTCACAAACTCTAAATGACACACAAGGCTGAATTTTCCACCAAAATAGAACTAGTAATAAGTGGCCTCCCACCTTCCATATCAGCCTAGAAAGTCAACATGCAAGAATTTCATAGAAAATGAAGTGCAGAGAGTGGCAAGATGGCGGAGAAGTAGGGAGCTCTGTAGTCTGCGCTCGCCCGCATTGATTGAACTGAGAAGGACTGAAGGGAGAATACGCTGATTTGCAAGTGGGGGAAAGAAGAAACAGACGCCAGAAAGAAGACAATCTCAAAGATGCCTGAGTGAATGACTGTGAATGGGAAATTGGAGGACGGGTGGGCCACGGAGGTGCAGGGGGAAAGGAGCCCCAACCCAACACAGGGAGAGGGCGCTGTGCCCCGGAGAGACAAGGGGAAGAGAAAAACAGACTAAAACACTCATAGAACCATCTCTAAGGGAGGAAAAGCTCGCCTGTCTCCCCATATATATATATAACCGATGGGGGCGGGGAGAGAAATCTGTCCCATCTGGTTGGCGAATTCTTCCTTGGGCGCAGCAGCAGCTGCATACATTCCAAGCCACACTGGGAGCGGCAGCAGGCAGCTGCTTTCCTACAGCACAAGCCACTCGGAGGGCGGCGGCTGCGGCGGAGGCGGGCATGGCCGGGAGGCCTGCAGCCAGCGGGAACACATCTCATCCCCAGTGATAGTGTTGAAATGCATGGACCAGGATTTGGAAGTGAGGCGGACCTTGGAGGATACAGTTTGGCTCGCCCACAGCACAGGGAGATCGGACTCAGAAGAGCAGCTTGCATCGCTTGGTTCGAACAAAATTTAAAGCGCGCCATTCCTCTCTCTGCGACCACCAAGGCGGGGCCTCAGAGAGCAGCCCCCGAGACACACCCACCGACGCCAAAGCACGCCCCTCCACACAGGAAAGTTGCCTTTTTTTTTCTTTTCTTTTCACTTTTTTCTTTGCTTCTCCTTCTTTTCTACTGCCATCCAGATATGTTTCCATTATCTTATTCTTATCTCTCCTCTTGGCTGGTTATACACTATTAGACTGTCCACAGTCTTTGGCTGTCTATGTCCCCCCTTATTTTTCTTTTGTTTTTGTTTTTTTTCTTTTTCTTCTTTTTCATCTCCTCTTCTCTCTTTTCTTTCCTTTCCTTTTCTTTACTTCCTTTCCCCTTTTGGTTTGCTTGTTTGTTTGATTTGTCTGAGCGTTTGCATGCTTTTGTTCCCTGTATGTTAGTCTGTATTCCTTTTCAGGGCTACTTTAAGAAACAAGCCAAAGGGCACATGGTGGAAAGTCCCAAATATCACTGAACAGGGAAGTAAAATAATTAAAGGCACAACAAGAAAAACCTAGAAACACAATTAAAGAACACTTTCTGAAACAAAAGGCCCTGGACAGTCAATGAGCCTCCTTCAATAGAGCAATACTAACAAGTGCACAGGGCATAAGGAGATTTTAAAACTGACAAGACACAGAAACCTGGCCAAGATGACAAAACGAAAGAACTCTCCTCTAAAGCAACTCCAGGAGGAAGTCACAGCCACAGAACTGCTCAAAACAGATTTAAGCAACATAACTGAACAAGAATTTAGAACAATTGTCATAAAATTAATTGCTGGACTTGAAAAAAACATCAAAGAGGCTATTGATACACAGACTAGGGACCTTCAAAATAGCTGTGTCGAGTTAAAAAAAAACTATAAATGAGGTGCATAATAAAATGGAGCCAGCCATTATACGGATTGAAGAGGCAGAGAGGAGAATAAGTGAATTAGAAGACACAGTTATAGCAAAAGAGGAAGCCAAGAAAAAGAGAGAAATTGATACAGGAGCACGAAAAGAGAATTCGAGACCTCAGTGATACAATCAAA
>JAQQST010002101.1:0-10849 GCA_028646485.1 Cryptoprocta ferox
TGCTATAACTGTGTCTTCTAATTCACTTATTCTCCTCTCTGCCTCTTTAGTCCGTGCAGTGGCTGCCTCCATTTTGTTATGCACCTCATTTATGGCCTTTTTTAAGTCGTCACAGCTATTTTGAAGGTCCCTAGTCTGTGTATCAATAGCTTCTTTGATGTTTTTTTCAAGTCCAGCAATTAATTTTATGACAATTTTTCTAAATTCTTGTTCAGTTATGTTGTTTAAGCCTGCTTTGAGCAGTTCTGTGGCTGCGACTTCTTCCTGGATTTGCTTTAGAGGAGAGTTCTTTCGCTTTGTCATTTTGGCCAGCTTTCTGTCTCTTGTCAGTTTTAAAAGCTCATTATGTACTGTGCATCTGTTAGTATTGCTCTATTAAAGGAGGCTCATTGAGTGTCCAGGACCTGTCGTTTCAGAAAGTGTTCTTTTAATGGTGTCCCTCGGTGTCTCTTGTTGTGCCTCTGATTATTTTATTTCCCTGGTCAGTGATATTTGGGACTCTCCACCATGTATACTTTCGCTTGTTTTTTGCGGTATCCCTGAAAAGGAAACAGACTAGCATACAGGGAACAAAAGAACACAAATGTACAGACAAATCAAAGAAACAAGGAAGCCAAAAGGGGAAAGGAAGTAAAGAAAAGGAAAGGAAAGGAAAGAAAAGAAAGAAGAGAAGAAAAGAGAGAAGAAAAAGAAACAAAAACAAAAACAAAAACAAGGTGGGGACAGAGACAGCAAATGTCTGAGGGCAGTCTAAAAGCATGTAACCAGCCAAGAGGAGAGATAAGAATATGCTACGGGAAATATATCTGGATGGCAGCAGAAAAGAAGGAGAAGCAACGAAAAAAGGAAAAAAAAGAAGACAACTCCCCTGTGCGGATGGGCGTGGTTTGGCGTGAGGTCAGGTCTCGGGGGGCTGCTCTCTCCGAGGCCCCACCTTGGTGGTTGCGGGGAGAAGTATGGCGCCGCCTCAAAGTTTTGCCGGAACCAAGCGTTGCAAGCCGCCCTTCTGAGTCCGATCTCCCTGTGCCGCTGGCGAGCCAAACTGTATTCTCCAAGCTCCGCCTCACTTCCAAATCCCAGTCATGCAGTTCAACACCGTCACCGAGGATGAGATGCTTTCCCGCTGGTGTCCGGCCTCCCGGCCCGGCTTGCGCTGCCCTTTTCGTGGAGCCGCCGCCGCCGCGCCACTGTCAACGCAGCTTTTCAAAGCGCCTTTTACGGCGCCGCTGCCGCCACTTCTTTCGCACCGCCACCGCCTTTATCTGTGCCACTGCTACTCTCGGTGTGGCTTGGAGTGGGTGCCACTGCCGCTGCACCCAAGGAAGAACTCGCCGGCCAGAAGGGACGGATTTGTCTCCTGGCGCTCGGCAGTTATATATGGGGAGACGGGCGAGTTTTTCCTCCCTTAGAGATGGTTCTAGGTGCATTTTCCGTCTCTCTTTCTCTTCCCCTCTTCTCTCCGGGGCACAGCGCGCTCTCCCTGTGTTGGGCTCGGGGGCTCCTTCCCCCTGCACCACCGGGACCCGCCCATCCCCTAATTTCCCAGATCACAGTCACTCACTCAGGCATCTTTGAGGTTGTCTTCTTTCTGGCGTCTGTTTCTTCTTTCCCCCACTTGCAAACCTGAGTTTTATCACTTCAGTCCTTCTCAGTTCAATCCATGCGGGCGGGCACAGATTACAGAGCTCCCTGCTTCTCCGCCATCTTGCCTGCTCCCCAATAATCTAAATTTAAAAACTGGTATACAGTCAACTACATTTCTGCTTTAATAAGCAAAGAAAAAGACAAACATAAAACATACAAAAAATAGCAGTATCCATTGTAGGACACTAAATAAGGTGTTTTTGGTTATATATATACTAAGTAAACATGTTTTCCTTTTATTTTTATGCATTACATGTGAGTACAGACTGAGATTTAAAATTACTTTAATTAAAAAGAAGCCAAAACCTTTATTTTATACTTTATTCTGTACAAATTAATTTATTCTGTAGTACTTTGGTGTCATATTTTTGATATAATTTTTAAGGAAAGTGTTTCATATACAACAATCTAATGCTGGGGTTGCCTAAGTGGCTCAGTCGGTTAAATGTCCAACTGTTGATTTCAGCTCAGGTCATGATCTCATGTTTCCTGAGTTCGAGCCCCATATCGGGCTCTGAGCTGACAGTGTGGAGCCTGCTTGGGATTCTCTCTCCCTCTCTTTCTCTCTGCCCGTTCCCCACTCATTCTCTCCCTCTCCCTAAAGAAATAACCTCATTCTCTCTCTCAAAATAAAATAGATATTTAAAAAAAAAACAAACTAATGCTAGCTTTACCAAATAAATATACCAAAAAAAGTCCCTTACACTTTTCAACAGAATATATAAACTCTGTCTAGGTGGAAACTCTCTGGAACTTCTTAAAGTATTGGAACGTACAGCAAGATAAAAGAAAGCATTATATACAAATATTGTTTAATAATTCTGTAATAAGTGGTGTTCTCAGTGTAACTGGAGTAATGCTTATCTATATATACACACAAAATATTTCAGAAGCAAGTGAAGTAAACAAAAGCACCAGTTCTCTAAATTACACTTGATCATGTAGATGAGCAAGCCTCTGTGATAGTTCATCCTGGAGAAAGCAAATTTTAAAATTCACAAGACTGTGACAAATATAAATCACTAATATTTTAAAAAGCTCACACTTTAAATAAGATTTAAAATCTTGCCTCAAAACTTCACACAAAAACCAACATTGAGACTTTAGTTTTTTAAACATTCTGGAATAAATGGAGAACTTAACAGAGCAGAAGCTACAAAGGGAAGCAAATTCAATCTCTAAATGAAATGTGCATGCAAATAGAAAATGTCCATCATTACAGAGTTAAAAGTTATTACTCAGCCATCAAAAATAATGAAATCTTGCCATTTGCAATAATGTGGATGGAGCTAGAATGTACTTATGCTAAGCGAAAAAAGCTAATCAGAGAAAGACAAATACCATATGATTTTTCACTCATATGTGGAGTTTAAGAAACAAAACAGATGAACATATAGGAAAGGGGGGAAAAAAGAGAAGAGAGGGAAATGAACTATAAGAGACTCTTAATGACAGAGAAGAAACTGAGGGTTGATGGAGATGGGTGGGAGTTGGGCTGGATGGGTTATGGGTATTAGGAAGGGCACTTGCTATGATGACCACTGGGTGCTGTTTATAAATGATGAATCAGTGAATTCTACTCCTGAAGCCAGTATTACACTGTATGTTGACTAACTAAAATTTAAATAAAAAGGTTAACCACATTTTGCTAATTTATGGTGTCATATTATAGTAGGAAAATACTCTTTATAAAATAAAAAGGTATATATATTTACTTATATATAAATATATATTTAATTCATACACACATTCATACCAATCAAGATAAAATCCAACTTAGGCGCGCCTGGGTGGCTTAGTTGGTTGAGCAACCAACTTCAGCTCAGGTCATGATCTCCCGGTTCATGGGTTTGGGCCCCGCATCAGGCTCTGTGCTAACAGCTTGCTCAGAGCCTGGAGCTTGCTTCAGATTCTGTCTTTCCTTCTCTCTCTGCCTCTACCCCACTCGTGATCTGTCTCTCTCTATCTCTCAATAATAAATAAATGTAAAAAAAATTAAAAAAAGATAAAATCCAACTTCTTTACCCTGTTCCATGGAAGCAACACTTGTACCAACAGAATCTGTTTGACCCTATGGCAGTTCCATACTGAGATCAAGGCTACAATTAAAAGTAATTAGCATAAATGAATGTTAATATAGGCAGTTTCCCCTTTATCTTATTATAAGCAATAAAATAGGCTTATTGCAAATTTGAATATTCCACCTAGCATTTTACCTTCATTTAAATAAAAATTAAAACTGATTCAATTTTATAAATGTAAACAGCACTCAAACATGTTCTGAAGGTCTACCTTAGGATAAATGAATTTATAAATTATAAAGCATTTTTCTTAAGCCCTAATGGTATCCCATGTGTATGATAATCTTATGATAAAAAAAGCCAACAAAAAGGATAATGATCTGGTCATTTGAATAAAAGATAAGATCAATGGTCATCCAATGTATTTAATTTACTGGAGATTACTATATATCTCCTACTGTGAAGGAAAATTAATATACCTAAAAAAGATAAAAACAGGCTAGACAAATATAGCCTCAGGTTTCATACCTAACATGTGACCTATCTTCAAGTTAGTTGGAATCATTACTTGCATCAACCTATACAACTGAGATTTAGTCAAGTTAAGTACACTTGTCCAAGATTTACAGTAATGGTAGATAGGATCTGAACCCAGGTTTGTCTGCCTCCAAGGCCCATGATTTTAATTTCCACTATACTCCTCCTCCAGGATATAAACTATACTTTCTGTCTGTATCTGGACCAGTGTATACAAACCAATTTGAAAACACTACTGAAAATAGAGTAACTTTAGCAGTCATTAGGAGATTCTATAGACAGATTATTACTTAAAAGATAAAGATATGCTATGCTAAAATTTTGTTGAGGGAATCACAAAGAAATAAAATTTGGATACTTATACATCTTTAAGGATGGGCATTAGTATTTTGACAGCAGTGGTTCTACCTGTTTCTACTGCTCCAGTCACCACCCATTATTGATATATCTCATCTCTCTTAATTTTGACCTCCCACCCCTAAGGAACATTTGGCAATGTCTGGAGGCATTTTATGCTGTTAATACTGCTAATTTTATTTTGTGGGTAGAGAACAGGGATGCTACCAAACATCCTAAAAATTCATAGAACATTTAGCCAAAAATGTCAACAGCATTGAGGTTGAGAAATCCTGCTCTAAATCATATCAACAAGTTGTCTATTGGACTTGGTTTTCCACTGAAAGTGAGCAAAGCTATAATGTGGCAATGTCCCTTTAACAAGACCTCTCTTGTATTTTCAAGCCCAATCTTATTTAGTCTCTGGTAGGAACAGAAACAAGTCCTTAGCCTCATATTACTAAGATGGAGTCTCCTGACACGCAGTACCTTGGTATCTTTTATAATACTTAACAAAAGTCACCTTTCCTGCTACCTACCTGTTGGTATGTGGGCTACATCAGGACACTAACAAAGCAAAATACTGTACAACCTAACCCCCAGCTCTGTTCTCAAATACTGCAAACCTGACTTATTAACCAGGGTTTTAATTTTACTAAAGATACATTAGTGATATAAAGAGCTGATAAACTTAATTGTTAATACTAATCAGGCATTAGACAGTAGAATAATACTTATCAATTAAATTTTCCACTTGTCTTCAAATCTTCTCTTCCCAGGAGAAAATAAGAGAGTACATAAACTATATTTCAATCTATTACTCTACCTTTGATGATAGAGTATAAAATTTAGTATCACCCAGTTTTATTCTATGTCTTTGACAAAATGTATTTTTATTCTTTACTACAATGTTCTCTTGAACTAAATAATATACCAGAGAATAATGATATAACATGAGTTCTACAGCATGGATATTATCATGATCAACTCATTCCCTTCAAAGATGAAGGACCTGAAATAAACAGCCCATTAACACAAACTCTATTTCTAATAGCAGTACCAGAAAGGGTGTCGTTTAACTTCCTAAAAAACAACTGACCATCTGCAATGATGTATTGTTGACATCTTTTGAACGCCTTGAATATTTTGCACATATTTCTCAGATTTCAGTACTCAAACTGGGCTTAAAACTTAATGGCCCAATCACAGCAAAATTGTTTTGGAAGATCTTTTTTAAAACATCCAAACATTTGATACATGTTGAACACAGAAGGTACTGAAGGTATTGAGGAAATGTTTAAAAACTCCTGCCCCCCTCAGTCACCTTCCTACATTTCTTATTAACAACTAAATGAATGCATCTCCAGAGATTGTTAAGAAACTACTAGGTTGATCTAAGCAGAGTCACATTTTTATGAGCATGGCAAAATATAGGATGACTGCTTCAAAGGCTCTTCCAACAATAAATTCTAGGGTCAAAAATCTAACTCTATTTCTCATAAAGACAAATATCTTTATCTACATTATATAATTTTAGACCCAAAGATATTAAATCAACATTATCCAAAAGCACTTGAATAGTTTCTTACCCGGCTTCATCTGCCATTTCTTGAAGCAGCATAACCACTTGCTTCTAGAATAAGAAAATGAGAATTTGTATTTTAATGGTATTACATTTTACATAGTTTTGTTTATGATTTTGTTTTAAAAAATAACTGCAAATGACAAAATTTCATTCTTTTTTATCGCTGAATAGTATTCCATTACATACACACACACACAGATACACACACACATATATACATAAACACACACATACACCACATCTTCTTTATCTATTCATCAGTTGATGGACACTTGGACTCTTTCCAGAATTTGGCTATTGTTGATAGCACTGCTTTGCAACAACGTGGATGGAACTAGAGGGTATTATGATATGTAAAATAAGTCAATGAAAGACAGATACCATATGATTTCACTCATGTGGAATTCGAAAAATTCAACACATGAACATAGGGGAAGGGAAGGAAAAAAAGATAAAAACAGAGAGGGAGGCAAACCATAAGAGACTCTTAAATGCAGAGAATTGAGGGTTGCTGGGGGTGGGTGGGTTAAATGGATGATGGGCATTAAGGAGGGTACTTTTTGGGATGAGCACTGGGTATCATATATGAGATGAATCACTGGGTTCTACTCCTGAAGCCAAGACTATACTGTACATTAACTAACTTGAAAAGGAAGTGGGGGAGAGGAGAAGAAGGAGGAGCAAAAGGAGGAGAAGCAGAAGCAGCAGCAGCAGCAGAAGCAGAAGAAGTAGAAGAAGTAGAAGCAGAAGCAGCAGCAGCAGCAGCAGAAGCAGCAGCAGCAGCAGAAGCGGAAGCAACAGAAGAAGCAGAAACAGCAGAACTAGTCTACAATTTTTTTTTAATTTTTTAATGTTTATTTATTTTTGAGAAGAGAGAGACAGAGTGTGAGTAGGGGAGGGGCAGAAAGAGAGGGAGACACAGAATCCAAAGCAGGCTCCAGGCTTTGAGCTGTCGGCACAGAGCCTGAAGTGGGGCTTGAACCCACAAACCGTGAGATCATGACCTGAGCCAAAGTCAGATGCTTAACCAACTGAGCCACTCAGTGCCCCTCCCTGGTCTACAATTTTTATTATTATTTATTTATTTATTTATTCATTCATTCATTCATTCATTTATTTTTTTATTCAACAAGTTCCAATTTTATTAAATAATATATGAAATCAAAAGGATTTATAAATTTTGAAGACAGGATGAAATACCCAGTAGAAAAATGCAAGGAGAGGGGAATAGTTGTGACAATTTGAAAAAGAGCAAGTGACCAACATACAAATGAAATCTCTCTAGCCAATTTTCTGAAAAATGTAAATGGTTGTATTATTGACTGCCACTTTATATCCATCACTAACATATTGATGAAAATAAAGAAAACAGAGTACTCTTGGTAGCAAGTTGGGAAAAATGTACGTTCTTACATTTGGCTGATGGAATTGCAAATTGTTCGTTTTGAGGGTGTTATGAAAGATTTGGTCTACAATTTTTAAAAGAAAGCTTTTTTAAAAAAATAACTTTTACCACCAGAGGGAGCTAAATTACTTCAGAAAATAATTTAGTTCTCAATAATGTTAAAATTATAAAGCCTTCAACTGTGAGGTTATGTGAAAATTATTAGCAATGATATTCACATATAATTTTAATCTGAGTAATGTAGCTCTCTTTAATACAGTGAACCAATTTCTTAAGCTCTGTTCTACCCCACTTTACCTGGTTCTTTCCTTTTTTCAGGTTTTTAAAGTTAACATAGTATAATATTACCTTCAGGTGAAGAATTTGGCTATTCAGCACCTACATATAATCGGCAGTATACATCACAAAAATTGTCCTCCCCTGTACTAACCAGCACCCATTTAGACCATCTAACTGCCCACCTCCCCTCCAGTAACCCTCAGTTTGTTCTCAATAGTTGAGAATTCATTTTCTGGTTTGTCACTTTTATTTTTATTTCCCCCTATGTTCATCTGCTTCGTTTCTTAAATACCACAAATGAGTGAAATCATATAGTATTTGTCTTTCTCTAATTTATTTCAGTTAGCATGATACTCCCTAGATCCATCCACAACATGGCAAAACACAAGATTTCATTGTTTTTGTAAATTTATGGCTAATACTCCAGCCATACAGTGTGTGTGTATGTGTGTGTGTGTGTGTGTGTGTATCACATCTTTATCCATTCATCAGTTGATGGGCATTTTGACTCTTTCCATAATTTGGCTAGGTTTGATAATGCTGCTCTAAATATCGAGGTGCATGTGTCACTTTGTATCAGTATTTTTGTATCCCCTGGGTAAATACCTAGTAGTGTAACTGTTTGGTTATAGGATAGTCCTATTTTCAACTTTTTGAGGAAACTTCATACTGTTTTGCAGAGTGGCTTCACTATTTTGCATCCCATGAACAGTGTAAGAGGGTTCCCCTTTCTCTACATCCTTGCCAACCTCTGTTGTTTCCTGGTTGTTAATTTCAGCCATTCTGACAGGTGTGAGGTGGTATTTCATTGTGATTTTGATTTGTATTTTCCCGATGATGAGTGATGTTGAGCATCTTTTCATGTCTTTTAGCCATCAGTGTGACTCCTTTGGGAAAATGTCTATACATGTCTTCAGCCCATTTATTAACTAGATTATTTGTTTTCTGGGTATTGGGTTTTACAAGTGTCTGTATCAGATATGTCAATAGCAAATATCTTCTCACATTCCAAAGGTTGCCTTATAGTTTTGTTAATTGTATCCTTTGGTATGCTGAAGCTGTTCCTCTTGATGAAATACCAATAGTTTATTTTTGCTTTTGGTTCCCTTGCCTCAGGAGATGTATCTAGTAAGAAGTTGCTGCAGGCAATGCCATAGAGGTTACTGGCTGTGTTCTCCTCTAGGGTTTTGATGATTTCCTGCCTCATATTTAAGTCATTTGTACATGTTGAATTTATTTTTGCATATGGTATAAGAAAGTGGTCCAGTTAGATTCCTTTCCATCTTACTGTCCAGTTTTCCCAACACCATATGTGGATGAAACTGTCTTTTCCCCATTGGATATTCTTCCCTTTGTTGAAGATTAGTTCACCATAAAGTTGTGCGTCCATTTCTAGGTTTTCTATTCTGTTCCATTGATCTATATGTCTGTTTTTGTTCCAGTACCATACTATCTTGATCACTACAGCTTTGTAATATAATTTGATGTCTGGATTCACAATGCCTCCAGCGTTGTTTTCTTTTTCAAGACTGTGTTGGCTGTTTGGGATCTTTTGTGGTTCCATACAAATATTAGTATTGTTTGTTCTAGCTCTGGGAAAACTGCTGGTGGTATATTCATAGGGATTGCAATAAATGTGTTGACTGCTTTGGGTAGCATAAACATTTTAACAATATTCCTCCAATCCACGAGCATGGAATGTCTTTCCATTTCTTTGTTTCCTCTTCAATTTCTATTATCAGTGTTTTATAGTTTCCAGAGTAAAGAACTTTTACCTCTTTGGTTAGGTTGATTCCTAGGCATCGTATAGCTTTTAGTGCAATTGTAGATAGGACTGATTTCTTGATTTCTCTTTTTGCTGCTTCATTATTTGTGTATAGAAATGCAACAGATTTCTGTACATTGACTTTATATCCTGAGACTTTACATACTATCCTCTTTATTAGCAATTTGTTGCATCCCAAAGGTTTGGACCATTGTGTTTTCATTTTCATTTGCTTCCATTTTTATTTATTTTTAATTTTATTTTTTATTAACTTTATAGTTTATTGTCAGGTTGGTTTCCATATAACACCCAGTGCTCTCCCCCACAAGTGTCCTCCACCATGACCATCACCCCCGTTCCCCTTTCCCCCTCCCCCTTCCACCCTCGGATTGTTTTCAGTATTCAAGAGTCTCTCCTGCTTTGTCTCCCTCCCTCTCCCTAACTCGTTTTCCTCCTTCCCCTCCCCATGGTCCTCTGTTAGATTTCTCCTGTTAGACCTGAGTGAAAACATATGGTATCTGTCCTTCTCTGCCTGACTTATTTCGCTTAGAATGACACCCTCGAGGTCCATCCACTTTGCTACAAATAGTGAGATTTCATTCTTTCTCATTGCCATGTAGTATTCCATTGTATAGATAAACCACATCTTCCTAATCCATTCATCAGTTGATGGACATTTAGGCTCTTTCCATGATTTGGCTATTGTTGAAAGTGCTGCTACGAACATTGGGGTACATGTGCTCCTATGCATCAGCACTTCTGTATACCTCGGGTAAATCCCCAGCAGTGCTATTTCTGGGTCATAGGGGAGTTCTATTGATAGTTTTTGGTGGAACCTCCACACTGCTTTCCAGAGCGGCTGTACCAGTTTACATATATAACACCCAGTGCTCATCCCTGGAAAACACTGGAAATCCCTGGAAAACACTGGAAACACTGTAGCGGCTATACCAGATTACATTCCCACCAACAGTGTAGGAAGGTGCCCGTTTCTCCACATTCTCGCCAGCATCTATAGACTCCTGAGTTGTCCATTTTAGCCACTCTGACTGGCGTGAGGTGGTATCTCAGTGTGGTTTTGATTTGTATTTTCCTGATGATGAGTGATGCTGAGCATCGTTTCATGTGTTTGCTGGCCATCTTGATGTCCTCTGTGGAGAAGTGTCTATTCATGTCTTCTGCCCATTTCTTCACTGCATTGTTTGTTTTTCGGGAGTGGAGTTTGGTGAGTACTTTGTAGATTTTGGATACTAGCCCTTTATCCGATATGTCATTTG
>JAQQST010002102.1:0-10849 GCA_028646485.1 Cryptoprocta ferox
ATTTCATCATTTTGGCTAGCTTTCTGTCTCTTGTCAATTTTAAAATCTTGTTATGCACTCTCTGCACCTGCAAGTACTGCTATATTAAAGGAGGCTCATAGGCTGTCCAGGGCCTGTCCATTCAGAAAGTGCTCTTTTAATGGTGTCCCTTGGTCTTTCTTATTGAGACTTTGATTATCTTATTTCCCTACTCGTATTGATATTTGGGACTTTCCACCATGTGTACTTTGGCTTGTTTCTTGAGGTAGCTCTGGAAAGGAAAACAGACAAACAGGGAACAAAAGCACCTAAATGCACAAACAAATCAAACAAGCAAACCAAAAGGAAAAAAGAAAAAAACAAGCAAACAAAACAAAAACAATTAAAGACAAAGGACAGTCTAAAAGCATAAAACCAGAAATCCCTGCTACAAATAAAGAACAGGGTGAAGGCAGTGTTAATGGAAGAGCATATACAAAGAGAGAAATGACAGGGTTGGGGAGAAAGAGAAGTTGAACACTGACCAGGCAGAGAGACTGAAAGGCTTAATTCAGATAGAGAAAAAGGAGATTACTGCAGGAGGTGAGGAGAAAAACAAAAAGAAAAAGAAAACAAACAAACAACAACAAAAAAAATGAAGATAAAGTTACCCAGAGAAACTGTATAGTCTGATTATTTTAGAGAGAGAGAAATGAAGGTAACAATGGAGATAAAATATGCATCAAGCGAATGGATTATATATGCCTGTTTAAGCAAACCTATAACTAGAATACCCTGTCGAGAGGATGGGAGAGAAAAGAATGAGATAAGGGAGAATATGTCTGAGTAGCAAGAATTCATCTAGAGTCAATCATGGCAATGCATCAGTGCTGATATCGGGAGAGGGGCTGTTTCTGTATCCAGGCTCCAGGAACAAAGCCGCTATGCAGCGCAGATGGGCGTGGTTTGGTGTAGGCAGGTCTCGCCTCCACTGTGGGTCCCTTGGGCCCCCACCTTGATGGCTGTTGGGAGAAAAATGGTGACCCCTCAGTCCCTTCTCGAACCAGGCATTGGAAAACACTTTTTTGGGTCAGATCTCACTGTGCTGTGGGCGCAGCCAAGGTAGGCCGTGTTCTATGTCCCACACCCAGCCTCGTTTCCAGATCTTACTCCGTGTGTCTTAATAATACTGCCTGAAATGTAATCCCACAAGCTAGGCACTTCCTACTGGGGCATCGAGTAGGAAGGTGGTTTCTCCTGAATCCAACTGCAACTGCGATCCCTTGGTACCTGGCCCAAAGAAACCTCTGCAGTTAGAGACAGGATCTCTCTCTGAAAGCCCTGCATTTAGAGATGGGATGATAGGATCCCTCTCCATCCTGGGCCACATTTTTTTCTCTTTTCCAGGGACTGTTCTAAGATTCCCCAGCTGCTATTTTTCTTCTTTTTGTCTCTCCGCAGAGGGGGCTCCCTCCCCTCCATGCCTCCAGGTCCAGGCCCTTTTTTATCTTCCCCAGTTCGCAATCATGCACTTCTGAGGCTGTCTTCCTAATGGACTCCATCTCTTTTTCTCCCAGACTCTTGCGGTTCAGAGTCCTTTGGCTTCAGCCCTTCTTTGTTGAGAGATGCAGGTGGGAAGTATAGAACTCCCTATTTCTCTGCCATCTTGCCCCATCGGTCTTAGTTCTTTATAATAAGTTTATTGTAAGTTTTAAATAACTGCAAAGCATTAACATGGTGTTTGGTGCTTAGGAAGTACTGACTGCAGTTATAAGAAGTATCATCGTCATGTTCTTGTTGCTTCTGAGGAATTAATTCAGAAATGAATAATAAAATTGATATAACAGGGTATCATGTTGAAAAAGGAGAGGTAAAGAATTAGAAATAAATTAGTTTGTTCAGTATTGAGTAGGGATACATGTCAGGAACTTTTCTAGGAATTGCAAATGGTCCATAGCACTGGATATACTTTAAAGTTAAAATTCAAGATGGTATAATGCAGGATTGAATTTTGAACAAAAGCAGTTAAACAAATGTAAAATAATCAATTTTGTATTTTTCTTGGATAGCTGCAGAAGCCGCATATGTGATGAAAATAATGAAGGAGAAAGTGACTTGGAAAATTCAGTTAGCAAAATATATGACAGTCAAATCACATTCCTCTTTAACAGGAAGACAAATCATTGGCTATCACCAGTGTGAGAGCCAACATCTGAAAGAAAGCATCAGAAAAAATTTAATCAAAGCAAAAGTGTCATACATTTTTAAAGTACAGTTCTTCCTTCAGAATTATTAAAGCTGCTCTGTTGCCTTGAGAATTCCACACAAAATGAATTCATAAGAAGAGTAAGATATAATCCTTGGTTTCTTTTGTGAGCTGTATTGATGGGGAGGATACAGTCATACGGACATTGCATTATTTTACAAATGTCTCATTTGAACATTTCAAATAGAATGGAAAGTTTAAATTAAATATATTGTTACTTGAAATGAGTTTGAGCAATGTATGCCATCTTTGTAGTTATGAAAGATCTGTACAGTTTTGTACAAGAAAGGCTGTCCTTGAGCAAACAGAAAAAAAAGGTGTAACCAAGTGGAGAAGTGAAGTTCTTCCAGGCTCACCCTTCACTTGCCTCCTGCAGTTTGTGCACAAAAACTGGCTCTCATGCACATGTATGACACAGGATTTACAAGAGAATACATCCTGGAAGGCTTTTGTTTGGAAGGCTGGATGTGTTTATTCTTCAAATATCATGATGCCTTTAAAGAGAAATACATTAGATGACAAATTAGTATTATGCAATGTGGAATAGTGAAAAACGAAGGTAGCGTGGATAGTCAAGGGTTTTAGTTACTGTTGGGATTCTGAGCTTTGACATAGTGGCTTAAAAATGTGAATCCTAAAGTTTAGACAGTGGAATTTGAATAATGGCTCCAGAAAATGCAGCCTACGCATGACCACCTTGAACAAGTCACTCATCGGGCTGTACCTTAGTTTCTTCATCACTAAGATTGGAGTTGTGGCCAGGGTTTAATATAAAACACACATAAGAGCATTTTAAAATATTTAATAAGTGTCTTCCATGGTTGTTGGTAAAGTTATACTATCCTACTAGGGCACCTGGGTGGCTCAGTTGGTTAAGTGTCTCACTCTTGGTTTCAGCTCAGGTCATGATCTCATGATTTCAGCCCTGCCTTGGGCTCTGCGCAGATGGCATGGAGCCTGCTTGGAACTCTTTCTCTCTCTCTCTCTCTCTCTCTCTCTCTCTCTCTCTCTCTCTCTCTCTCTCTCTCCCTCCCTCTCTCTCCCTCTCCCTCCCTCCCACTCCCTCCGTCTCTCTCAAAATAAATAAACTTAAAAAAAGTTATACTGTTCTACTTAGAAATCAGAGTAATAAAGCCCCCCTCCCTTTTACAGACTGTCCCCTCCTTTGTTAATCACTGGCTTTGTTTTCTGTGGCAAGTCATATAACCCTTAAAGAGCATTTCTTCATCTGTAAAGCATACGTAAAGGGATTGATAATATTAGTATCCTTCAAACTGTCAAAATCTCTAATGATTACAAGCTAAAATAAAATAGACCATTTATCCTTAGAATTCTTGTTATTTTGAGAGTAACTTGTGAAGAAGGTGTAAATCCAGAAAGTTATCTAAATGTTCACTGAAGTTAGCAAATCCATTGGGACTTGACTTTCTGCTCAAAGTAAAGTCTGATAATCTGGCTATTTGTGACATGTTATTCATCTCCAGATGTATAACCCAGTGTTTAAATGCAATGCCATTACACACACACACACACACACACGTCACAATTGTTTTGTCGTTGCTGACTTAGGTTTTGTAGAATTTTTTATAATGAACCTGCCATATTAAAACTGAGAAGTTAAAGGTAAAATGTAACAGTTTGTCACAATTATGTTTCATATTGACAGGTGTTCTGAACTTTCTGTTTGATAACTAGACATATAAATTTCAGTTCTTAAAGCTTTGCAGCCAATTTAAGGGCTCATTTATTTCACTGACAGCAAGATGTATGTGCAGCTTGGCATACTGGATGTCTGGGGCCAAAATCGGCACTTTGTTGCTTGCGTGTTTCACAGGGAGTAAATAGTAGCAATTTTTCAGCATAGGCATACTAGCACAAGGTGTTTAGCAAATAAATGAGCATAAGATGACCTGTGGTGTCCTGAAATTACTAAAATTCATGAATAATAAAATGATCTATAGATTGTTAGCAGAGGGCTACAGCACAGGCTAATTTGCAGCCAGCGAAGCTTTGCAGGATAATTTATAACTTTTGAAAATTTAATGACTTCATCAATTTTTACCTATTTTTTACCAATATAATCTCCTGAATACCACTTTCAGCTATGATTTCCTTGTAAGAAAATATCTAAGACACTTACATGATTAGGGTATTAAAATAACACTCCTTTATTTAGATTTCTTGATTGTTTTATATAATTCAGAAAATAATGTACAAAACTTTAGGGTTTGTATGTGTTTTGTTTTAGTAAGACAATTTTATGAAAATAACCTTGATATATATAACTATCTATGTAGTTTGATACTTTTTTTTCAGAGGCATATCATTCCACTTTTGACAATTAAGTTTTCACTTTAAATCTAAGTACTGACACCAACTCAGTTTTTTCTTTACGAACATCATAGGAAAAAATCATTAAACAAATATAAAAATATATATCCCTATTTATACTTAAATTACTTGGGGAATATTTTAAAGTAATTCTTTCAAAGCAATTAATAAATAGTGCTTGAGGTTTAGTTTTATATTCTCCCACAAAAGACAATTTCTTTAAATGTTCACAATGTATATGTATGCATGTTTTTTCTTTTATGCTTATATTTTGTAGTTAATATGCTTCAATTGGTTATTAGATGTATTTGGGCTATGACTTTAGGATACTTACCTGTTTTCTAAATTTTCTGGTACTTGAAGTTAAGAACTTTATATCATTGTCTCTTATGTGTGAATGACACAACTTTTTTATAGACAGATCCACTTCTCATTATTGTAGAATTTGTTCATTGAGGATGATCTGGTTATTGCCAAAAAACAAACTTATTTCCTGATAGCGTCTAAACAAGTTAGTCAGTAAGTTAGAATATAGGTATTATCAAAATGGAAAGTGGATTTAAGGCAATAAAAGTATTTTCATCTGTGAATAGTTAAACAGAATGTATATTTATCTAAATATTTTCTATTTGAAGGGGTTATTTTTGTTTTAAGAATCAATATTTCTATTAAACAAAAAATAATTCAAATCATTTGTAGTCTTTTAATGTTTTATTTCTTTTATTAAATAAGATCTGTAGAATCCTACGCTGCACAATAACGTTTAATAACTATTCATTTTTACCTATTTTGTATTATTGATGTATTTATGAGTACTAATATTAGTTACTCAGAAGAAGTAGTCTTAACAGTAGGTAGTTGCTATGACCTAAGAACATAGTCATATGACTTATTTGCATATTATTTTACTATTATAAATATTATGCATATTATATACATACATAATAGAATATTATAAACATGTACACATCTTATATTATTATATGCATTTATTATTTATACTATATACATATGTAATAAAATATATACGTGTTTTATTAGCTCCTCATGACCTAGTAATATATGAATTAATACTGCAATGTATATGCCAGCTAATTGAGGCTATTAAGTGAAAGCAATCTTTTCAAAGCCCTGGGTATATTGAATGAAAGAACCAACATTCAAATTCAGTAGATAGGTATCTAAGTTGCATATTCCTTCCAAAATATCACAAGTTGTCCTAAGATCCATCTGAAATAAATATGCACTTATATTCAGTGGTGTTTTATGATTTGTGTTAAAAATTGCAACATTTTTTGAAATTTGATATATTCACAACTTATTTTGGTGACCTACTTTTTATCTTATTTTTCAGGACACTTTATATTTACCCCAGTCAATCCTACTATGCACTTTCCCAAATTTTGAATCTGCCATCTTATGTGCTATCATCTGATATAGTGAAAGGAAGATAAGGAATAAAGTAGTCTGCTAATCTTGTTTACATTCTTGCTAGTTAATTCCCTGGGCTTTAGTTTTTCATCCATAAACATGACAAACTAATAAAATTCATCATAGCAATCTTGGCATTGATGAGTACCATATAGTGCATGTGATAGCCCTAAAATACTCTAATTATAATTCCCATGAAATGGAAGAGACTACTAAGTGAGAACTAGAACATTTAAAAATAATTACGTTGCAAAGAATGTTAATAAATTACTAAACAGAGGGAAAGAGGGAGAGAAAGACATCCAGGGAGGGAGGCAGTGAGGAGCCTGTTTAGAGATAAAACCATTTCATATTGAGTTATTCTAGATTATTTTTAATAACTTATTTTGCCAGTTGCCAGAAGTTAAGCAGTGTAAATATAGGTTGTCAAAATGGAATTTCAGAACCCAGAGGCTTGGAGCGAGTTATCAGTAGTTGACAACTTGGATTTGGATATTTAATTGTTCTTAGCTCATTTTTGTCATGAGTGAGCAGAAAGACACTCAGGTTCTGAGTTGAGATGGACAACTGAGTAAGGAATGTAATTGAGCACATAATACATATTGTGCACTCTATTCTCCAGGAATAGTGGAGATATACTTAAATGAGAATGTTTAGTGACAAAAAATTCTATCACAATCAATTTGACAGTATAAGATATGACAGGAACACTTACTTAAAATTCTCACCTACTTTTCAGTCAGTAATTTTCATTGTCACTCTTTAGTGATTCATTAGTAAAGTATCTTTTTAGACTTTTTTCATTATTATTTAAATCATTTCTGAACAGTGAAAAAATTCAACGTTGAAATTTTCCTAAAGAACTGAGAGTTGGAAAATGTGTGTGTACACATGCACATTAATTTTTGGTTTGGAAGGTTTGGTGAATGTCTTGATGTCTGGGCAGGATCTTGGTTCAGTTGGCAGAAGTAGAGGCTACATGTCTAAGTGCCATGTAAATTCTGCCTTCTCTAGAAGAGGAGAAAACAAATCAGGTTATTCAACAGGCTCAGTCTCAAATTTGTAACATGATATTTTCCAGCTCTCACAAATTTTGTTGTGAACTCTGATTATTTAATTCTCTTTGACAGCCTAGGCATTGGTTACATCTGCTTTGACAAGAATGCTCTTAAAAGCTCAAAATTTGTAAGAATTAAAAATAAACTGATTACACACAGAAAAAATAACAATGTTCTTAAGATCATTCCTAGGAACATTCATTTGTTTTCATGCTAGCAAACCATGTTAATGACATACAGGCACAAAAAATTTTTTTGAAGTTTTCATCTTATTTGAAAGTGAGTAAATTAATGAAGTTCAAAGTGAAAATGATATGATCACCTCTTCCTTAGCCCCTGATTTTGATGATCCACCCCACACAAATTGGTTTTGTGTCCCCTTGTCCAACAGATGATCATATTCAATGGTGTGTGTGTGTGTGTGTGTGTGTGTGTGTGTGTGTGTGTTGTATTAGAATTCATACCTGATGTCTGGGAAACACAGAATTTTGTCCTCTCTTTGATTAGGTGTTGTCCCTTCTCTATGCAGCTACCTCTCTTTGTTCTGGCACAGGGCCAAAACCTCCTAACATAAACCTCCTTTTAGTCCTCTTAACATGGGAGTTATCCTTACATTCTCATAACTGAAGACTGCATGTGGTTGCTCTCACTAGGCTTGAACTGAAGCAGGGGCATCATCCTTCATTTGCATTGAAGGACAGTGAACAACTACGCTGATGCCTCTCAAAAATAATTGCACTTTCCTCACATCTTCAGCCATCATCTTTCTGTAGTCAGATAGTCAAGAGGAAGGATGATAATTAGTACAGGTGGAAAGAAAATATGTCAGTCTCTTACTGTGCCCTGATGATTACAGCACTTTCCTTTGGGATGAGGAGACACTTGGTACCTATTTATTTTTCTCAATGCTTTGGCCTTAAGTAAAGTGAGACTTAAATTGTTACACCTATAAGCTGATAGATTATACCATATGCCTTAATATGCTATTAATGTTTTAAATGGCAATTTAGTGAATTGTATGTAGTTTTAGAAAATTCTCACAATACTACCTCCTTTCTCAAATTTGTCATTTCTCATTTACCTAAGATCCTTGAGATCACTCAACTATGTTCACAGAATTGAAAGCAATTTTTACAGTGCAGCTCACAGCTCCTTCTTGTAGAGGCCTGTATCCAGTGACTCTTTGATTCAGGAATGTAACAGCCTGGCCTGCCTGCCCCAACTCAAGACAATACTAAGAGGCCACTCCACCCTCAGAATCTAAAGTCAGTTTTGAGATGTTATCACAGTACATGCTCTGCCCAATTCTGATTCTTTTCTTTTTTTGTCCTTAGAGGAAGATCCCAATATCCTTTCTAATAAACATCTTACATGCTAGCCTTTATCTCAGGGTCTGCATTCTTGAGATCCCAGATACGACAATTAGTGGCCACAAAATACAAACATTGAGGTTTCCTTACTGCGATTCATTCTATAATTTTTGTTGGCATTTTACTATACAGAAACCCCACCCAAATTTTTAGATTTTATTATTCATTAATTTGCAAGACTATGGAAACAAATTTCCATTTGTAATGAATTATAATCTACCTTATTATTAATGTTCAAAGTCTAAATAAGAGCTGGATTTTGTGTATTTTGACCTGTCCGTAACTTTTTATTTTTGTTGCTTGCATATTCTTATTACCCAGCCCTGATATTAGTCATATCTAGACAGGTATTCTTAGTGCTTCTAGACGTGCTCTATGGACAATGCCTGAACATCTTTGTATCTGTTATATGCTTCTCTTTGTGTGTATGTGTGTGTGTTTGCACGTGAGCGTGTGTGCACGCCTCTATCCTTTCTCATTCTGTTATCTATGTAGATATCTTTGTAGTCTATTTATAAAAACTTTGAGTCCATTTTCTTTCCATCAAATTATGGCTCAACTCTTCAGGGTTCATTTTAGCCTCCATTTTTCCTTCTTTGTAACTTCTTTTTTCAACAATGAGAGACCTGTCTTCCATTTTCTGCCGTATATTTACTATTTGCTCAATTCTACACAGAAAGTAGGTTTAGAATTGCTGATCCATACTACTGCGGAAACCAAACCTAACTAACTCTAGTTTAATGATTGCTCTCTATTTTTCTCCTTAGCTTGAAGCTGTGAAGTCAGAGTATTGTACTTTCCAGTTACATGAGATTTTATTTTCCCTATTTTGATGGTTATGGCTATTTATCTGAAATGCAATTATGTTTAGTTTTATTAGTATAATATGCTATAATTTACTTTCCCTTTATATTTTATTTATTTATCCCATTTCATTCATTGCTTTAATTTTTTAAAAATGTAACATAGTTCCAAAAATCACAGTAGAGAAATATCAGTAATTCCTCATTCATTTTATCCTAACACCGACCCATTCTCCGTATCAATCTCAGAAGTTTCTGTTCTTTTTACATTTTTTTGGAAAATTGCAAATCTCTGTATATGATTTTATTTTCCCTGTGATGCATACTGTTACAGCCCTTCCTTTTCCATATAACAAGGTATATCAGCTCACAAAGATCTTTCTTATTCCTTTATAAAGTGGCATATATAGCTGCATATATCCGTTATGTGGATATAATAATGTATAGTTAACCAATCTTCTATAGATGGACACTGTTTTCTTCCAGGTTTTTATTTAAGTTCTAGTTAGTTAATGGACAGTATAATATTAGTTTCAGTTGTAGGATTTAGTGATTCATCACTTACATACAACACCCAGTACTCATCACACAAAGTGCCCTCCTTAATACCTGTCACCTGTTTAACCCATCCTCCCCTGCCCACCTCCCCTCTGGCAAACCTGTTTGTTCTTTGTAATTAAGAATCTGTTTTAAGGTTTGCCTCTCTCTTTTTCCCCCAGTGTTCATCTGTTTTGTTTCTTTTGTTTAAATGTTTATTTATGTTTGAGAGAGAGACAGAGACGGAGCCTGAGTGAGGGAGGGGCAGAGACAGAGGGAGACACAGAATCGGAAGCAGGCTGCAGGCTCCCAGCTGTCAGCACAGAGCCTGACGCAGGACTCCAACTCAGGAACCTCGAGATCATGACTTAAGCTGAAGTTGGATGCTCAACCGATTGGGCCACCCAGGCACCCCCATCTGTTTTGTTACTTAAATTCCACATGTGAGTGAAATTATATAGTATTTGTCTTTCTCTGACTAATTTTGTTTAGCGTAATATACTCTGACTCTATTCGTGTCGTTGCAAATGCCAAGATTTCATTCTTTTTTGTGACTGAGTGGTATATATGAACATTTAGATTTTTACCAATACACTGCAAAAAAATATTATAATGAGTAGCTTTAAGAGTATATATTTTCATTTGGTCAATGTGTATCATCAGCTTAAATTACTAAAATTGGGATTGCTAAATTACAAGAGTTAAATATTTACATAGATTGTTAGATATTTCTGATTTCCTTTCTTATGAGCTGATCCAGTTTGCATTTCTACTGGCAGTTGATAAGAGTACCATTTCTTCAAAGTTCCTGTTAATTAAATGTTTTCAGACATTTAAATCTCTGCAATTTGAACTAAGAAATATTATCTCAGTGTAGTAGTGATTTACATCTCTCATATTGTATCCTAGATTAAATATATTTTCATATGTTTAAGGACCATTTTCATATATTTTTGAAATATTTGCTCATGTATTTTATAGATTTTATTGGGATTTATGTGTATATATTTCCTCTACTATTTGTGTGGTTTCTTTCAAAGTTATGTCTTTGATTTATTTGAATTTTATTGTTTTGTTTTGTGTTTGATATATATT
>JAQQST010002103.1:0-10847 GCA_028646485.1 Cryptoprocta ferox
TATTATTTATTTATTTTTGAGAGAGAGAGAGAACAAGTTGAGGAGGGGCAGAGAGAGAGAGAGAGGGAGAGAGTGAAACCAAACCGGTTCCATGCTGTCAGTGCAGAGCCCGACTCTGGGGCTCAATCTCAGCAATCATGAGAACGTGACCTGAGCTGAAATCGAGACTAGGACGCTTAACTGACTGAGCGGCCCAGGTGCCCCCATTTTGTATTTTGACTAAGGATGATATAGACAGTGATCAGTAATAGTTCTTTATGGAGTCATGGGAATAAAAGGAATATAGTTAATGACACTATAATAGTGTTGTGTGACGGGTGGTAGCTATACATGGGGTGAACACAGCATAATGTACAGAGACGTCGGATCACATGTTCTGCACCTGAAACTAATGTAACGTTGTGTGTCCACTATACTCAAATAAAAAAAAATTTTTTTAATGAAGTAGTGACCCATGCCATGATGCAGATGTGCCTTGAAAAAATTATGCGAAGTGTTAGAAGGCAGACAGAGAAGGTCACATCATGCATGACTCCATTTACATGAAATATCCAAAACACATAAATCCATAGAGAGAGAATAAGGATTGGTAGTTTCCAGGGGCTAGGAACCAGGGGAGTAGGGAGAGACTGCTTAATGAATATGGGATTTTATTTGGGTGTCATGAAGGTACTTTGAAACTAGATAGAGGTAGTGGTTGCAAGATATTGTGAAAATACTAAATGCTTTTGTTTTAACTTTATTTATTATTATTATTATTACTTAAAGTTTATTTTGAGAGAGAAAGAGAGTGTGAGCAGAGGAAGGGCAGAGAGAGCGAGAGAGAATCCCAAGCAGGCTCCACGCCGATGGCACAGGGCTTGATCTCATGAACTGTGAGATCTTGACCTGAGCCAAAATCAAGAGTCAGATGCTTAACCGACTGAGCCACCCAGGAGCCTCTTGATTTGTTAATTTTAAATAGCTAATTTTGCCTCATTTAAAAAGCGCGAGAGATCTTTATAAGAAAAGTCAATTATGAAACTAGGAAACTTGGACTTTGATGTTTATTTTATAGAGAGAAATGTTACCATACATTAATAAATTACTAAATGACCCCCTATATGAATGGTGGAAAGTGTGGATCAATGGAGAGAATTTCTCAATCTTGTTACCATCTTTTCTACTTGGTACTACTCAGAACAGAACCCCAAGGTGATTTTAGCTTCTGCCGTGATCACCAATGTCATGTTGCTTCCATGCTGGAAAGAGACCAAGGTAGTAATGGTCAAAGTGGTCATATTAGATTGAGCCATTTGTTAAAAGGTATACATTGAATTATTATTATGGAACATAATTTGAAGAAGTTAACTCTGCCCCACTGAGAAATATGATACAAAACATGATACTGATTCATCAGTGAAGTGCAACGTAGAGGTCAATTAATGAAATTGAATCAGTCTATGTGGGAAATGATTCTACAGAGAGATTATATTTTATTAAAATTTTTTTTAATGTTTCATTTATTTTTGGGAGAGAGAGATAGAGCCTATGCAAGGTAAGCAAGGCAGAGAGAGGGAGACACAGAATCCGAAGCAGTCTCCAGGCTCTGATCTGTGAGCACAGAGCCCGATCGGGGCTTGAACCTACAAACTATGAGATCATGACCTGAGCCAAAGTTGGATATTTAACTGACTGAGCCACCCAGGTGCCCTACTACTTTAGAGAGATTTTAAAGATTCGAAAGGATCTTCTTGGATTTTGTGAATTGCATGTTTATTTTATTATTATTAACAGATTAATGATTTATTTGATACCAATGCAGAAATGAAGAGAAAGGGACCCAAATCAGAGCCACTGATGACGACTGGTGGCACATGCCTCTCAATGCTGAAAAATCTGTCCCTGGAGTGCTGAGGTCCAACACAAGACATAATTAGTCAGATCCCCCTTTTGGACATGCTCCTGTAGACAGATACTAGAAATATACAAAGATCATGTTCTTACTCTGGTCTTTATCAATTTAGATTTATTATTATAAGTGGATCAAAAATAGAACCACTAATGAAATATAAATAAATAAAGAAAAAGAGAGTGAAGCATTGTCCAGCCGTGAATACATGTGGTAAAGCAAGAATTATTACTAAAGATTGAAAACACTCATGCCCCTTAAGGACTAAATGCATCCAGAGTGTCACCTCTTTGACCAAGCATCATAAAAACTCGTAAGTAAGAGTCAGTTTGAGTTTTTAGGTCAGTCTCAATTCTGAGGTTTTTCCTTTGATTTAGAGAAAGAAAATTCATGAGAACCTAAATGATAGGATGAATGAAATGTGGAAAAGAAGGATCATTTCAGATCAGGTCTTGTATATCCCATGCTCTGTTTTGTATTCCTCAGGATGGACACGCTCAAGCTGGTCAAAGAAGTCTTTCATGGTCACAATCCCTATGATTGCACCTGCGTTCCAGGTGTGCAGAGACCAATGTGAGTAAGAAAGTTCATGTTTTCATTTGACAGGCTTTAAATAAAGCGGTTTTTACTGTGTTATTAATAGAATGAATGTAATTCAAATGGCCAGCATGACCAGTGATAAATATGGAAGTATTACTAAGCATTATATTTATGAACCCATTTATGATAGACTAAGACTAAGAAAAGAGAGACATCAATATGATAGATGACTCTGGACAGATACAGAATATTCAAGGTTCTTACTCATTTTTTTGGTGAATCTTAGGGTTTTTTAAATTAATATTAGTGAATTCAGCAATTAATGAAATAATATACAGAAAATGAAAGGGAAGAGACTGAAATATGGACCAATGATGACGGCTGGTGGCGTAGGAGTCATAGACAATGAATACTATGTGTCTGGAACTCTGAGGTCCAACAGAAAAGGAAATATAGTCTCTTACCTCTGCTTGAAATTATTCTATGGACTGATTTTTGGAATATAAAGGGAGTGTTTTCTTAGATTCTTTTCTTGAATTTTGATTCTTTATTATCAATGGCTCAATTCAAGAATCAATGTATAAATATTAAAAAGTCAAAATGAAGAGCATTTTGGGGCATATGTACTCTTCGTATATATAGTGAGGCAATAGAAACTATTCAAATGTATTGAATATACTGAATCCTATTAAGAAGAATGAACAGTTCATGTGTCTCACTTCTTTAGTGAACGGTGATAGAGAAGTTCTTATTCTGGGTCTGTAGCAAGTATGAGATGACTCATTTTTTAGATAAAAAAATAATAAGCATTATTCTAAATTATTGTATTTCTAAATGATCGACCTAATGTAAAGTAGGATGTGCAGAACAAGGGAGATCATGTTTCCATCTTGTTTACACCTACTTTGCTTTGTGTTTCTCAGAAACAAAACAACTGAGCTGATTTGAGCATCCACCATGTTTAGGCGTTCCAAGGTAGCCTCTCTGTGTGGGCGCCTGAAGTCCAACGTGCGTAATAATCAAATTTCTTGTCTTGGTTTGGAGGGTTTGTTCAGGAATTATTTACAAAGTATTTAATATAAGAAAAAAGGCCAACTATGGCCCAAAGACTAAGTTGAACCTGTATGAAACATTATGATGATCAACCTACCTTTACCGCAATGAGGTTGGTTAATGAAGAAGTGTGTTCAATTAGGCAATGATTCTAAAGAAAAATGATAGAAATACTGAAGGCTTTTGTCTTTGCTTTTTGAGATTCATAGATATTTATTTAATTACTATTAATAGATTGGTGAATTAATGTAAGTGAGAAGGAAGATGTGGGCCAGTCCTGGACCAATGATGACAGCTAGTAGTGTATGAGTCCTACATGATGAATGCTACGTGTCTGGAAGTCTGAGGTCCAGCACAAAGGGAAATCTAGTCTATTTCTTCTTTTTCAAATGTTCCTATGGTTCAATGTTAGGAATATACAAGGATATGGTTCTTGTCATTTTGGATTTATGGATTTCTATATTATTAACATAAAAGGATCAATGACAGAACCAATAAAAATCCATAAATCTTTAAGTATAAATATGTTTGTTGAGGCAAGAAATCCTGTTAATATAAACTGAGGAACCTGATGCAAGAGAAATTATTGAGAAATAAATGGACCAAAGGGGTTACCTCTTTTTTTAAGGATCATGTAGATGTGACACTGCAAAGCAATGTTCAATTTTGCAAGCCTGGGTCATTCTCGGGTTGTGGATGTTAATTTTGTGATATATATGTTTGTTTTTTCATATGTATATATGTTGTTAAAAAATAATACCCAGATAGCTGGAAAAATGAAATGAGGAAAACAAAACTAGTAGAGAAGTTTCCATTTTTAATTATCTGCTCTGGGTTACACTCCTCAGAATCAACACACCCCAGGTGATTTAGCATTTTCCATGGTCAAAAGGCCTGTGACTTCCTGTGTGTTCGGGGGACGGAGATGAATGTGAGTAAAGATTAAAGTTCTCGTATTTGTTTAAGCAGTTTTTAATTTTTATTTATTTATTAATTTCTTTAAATGTTTACTTATTTTTGAGAGAGAAAGAGAGAGAGACAGAGCATGAACCAGAGAGGGGAAGAGAGGGAGACACAGAATTGGAAGCAGACTCCAGCCTCCAAGCTGTCAGCACAGAGCCCAATGTGGGGTTGAACCCACGAACCGTGAGATCAGGACCTGAGCTGAAGTCAGTTGCTCAACCGACTGAGCCACCCAGGTGCCCCAAGCAGTTTTTTTTTTTAAAAAGGTTTTCAATGTACTGTTCAAAGTGTGAAATATTATTTAAAACACTAAACATGGAACCAATAAATGTGGGATATAACATTTGCTAATGTATATGTGAAGTATTGATAATGATGATCCTATAGGCAGATGTAGAATATTCACTGCTCTTATTATTGGATTTTTGTGAATCACAGGTTTTAAAAATTATCATTAATGGATTAAGGAATTAGCGAAGTTATATACATGAGAATGAAGAAAAAGAGGCCCACATCTGGACCAATGATGAAAGCTGGTGGCGTATGAGTCACGGATGATGAATATTACGTGTCTGAAACTCTGAGGTCCAATTAAAAAAGGAAATAAAGTCTATTGTCTCTGTTTGAAGTGGTCCTATGTACAGATGTTGGGGGGAAAAGGGCCCTTTTATTGGTTTATTTTCATGACTTTTGATTCTACTGTAACACATGGCTCAAAGTAGAATCAATATGCAGGTATGAATAAGATTAAGAGGGCAAAGCGTGTCTATTCTTAGTAAAAGTTATGAACATTTATTGAGAATACTGAAGTTTATTAAGCGATGTAAATGTTTCCAGTGTCTTACCTCTTTGGCTAAGAATGATATAGACAGTAAATAACAGTCAAAATTCTTATTCTTGGTCTGTGTCACGTTTGATATTGTTTGGTTTGTTCAGGGAAAATTAATAAAGATGAACCTAATATGCTATATTCCTAAGTGAAAGACTAAATGAAGGTAAAATAGTCACATCAAGAGAGTGTCTCTCAATCTTGTTATCATCTGCTCTGCTTTTGATTCTGCAGGTAGACACGTGTGAACTGATTAAGCACTTGACCATGAATAGGAGCTCCGTTGGTGGTTCTTATGTTTGGTGCACTTAAACCAATGTGAGGAATGGTCAAATTCATCCCTTGGTTTGGGTTGTTTGTTTAGAGTATTCATTGTAACATTGTAAAATAGTATTTATTAAGTGTATTCAAGGAAGACTAGCCGGTGCTCCAAGGATAAACATGGACTTGATATGAAATGTTATATTGATTAATAGATATTTGTATCAGTGAAGAACATTAATGAAAGAGGCATATTCAGTGATGCAAATGATTCTATAGATAGATAGTAGGGATATTAAGGAGCTTATCCTTTAGTATTTGTGATTGATAGATATTTATTATTATTATCAGGGAATTGATGAATTGATCAATAAACAAATAAAGACAGAAGGAAGGAAAGGGAGAGCCAAGGCTGGACCAGTGATGACCATTGGTGGCATATGCGTCATAGATGATGAATACTGTGTGTCTGGAACTCTGAGGTCCAACACAAAGAAAGCTAGTCCATTCCTTCTGTTTGAAGTGGTTCAGTAGATACTTGTCAGGATTATACAAAGATCTCGTTCTTAGTTTTGTGTTCATGAATTTCACAAAATCTCATGATGAAAGAATAAACAAATGTATAAATTAAAATAGGGAGGAAAAGGCTCAAGTATTGTTCATTCTGAAAATGGATAGTATGGAAAATAATACTAATATGAATTAAATTTGATATTAAATGGAATAAATGTATTGCATCTTTGTCTAAGGCTGATGTAGACTATGATAAGTAATCATTACTGCTCTGAGTCAGTTAGAACTTTGAAGTGTAATTTATTAAGTAGAAAATAACATAAATATTATCATTAGTCAGTAAATACCTAAATGACCATGTAGATGAAGGCTAGAAATAATGAATCAATGAAGAGAATGTCTCAGTCTTTTTATCATTTTCTCTGCTGGGTACTCTTCAGAACAGCTGCCCCAAGGAGATTTCAGCCTCTGTCATGGTCAAGATTGTCAAGAGACCAAGGTGAGTAATGGTCTCTAGTCTTCCTTTGGGTCATTTGTTTGAAGGTATTTATGGTAGTATTAAAATGGAATAAACATAATAAAAATTAACTATGTCCACATATAAATATAACAGGAAATATTAATTCATCCATAATGGAATATGTTAACCAATCAACCTTAATGTTGATTAATCAAACAGATACAGTCCACATGAGAAATGATTCTATGGACAATGATCAGGATATTCAAATATCTTGTTCTTCGGCTTGGAAATCATTATTAATTATATTATTATCAATGAATTAATAATCTATTCAATATAAATGTAGAAATGAATGTAGAAAAACAAACTCAAAAATAGACCAGTGATCACAACTGGTGGCATGTTAATTAGGAACAATGAATGTCTGGAGCTCCAAGGTCCAACACAAAACATATTAGTTGAATTCCTCTCTTGGAAATAATACTATAGACAGATATCAGAAATATACGAAAATCATGTTCTTACTTGGGTTCATAGATTTAGGTTTTATTATTACTAATGGATCAATGATAGGATCATTAAACAAATAAAAAATAGAGAAAGAAGAAGAATATTAAACATTGTCCAACTTGGGTGAGGCAAGAAATATTACTAACAAAAATGGAAAAAGGCACTGATGCCTCCTAAGAAATAAATGAATCAAGGGTGTTGCCTCTTTGCCTAAGGATCATATAAACTCTGATAAGTAAGAGTCAATTTTATTTAGTGGTTTAGTTTCAAGTTTGTTTCCTCTGTTAAGAGAATGAAAATCTACATCATGAAAATTTTATACGTACCTGTATGACTAACTAAACAAAATGTGGTTAACAAGAGGCAATGAGATAAAGTCCTAATTTCCTTTATTATCTGCTCTGCTCTGTACTCCTCAGAATGAACGCACTCAAGCTGATACAACTGTTTCCATGGTTACATGCTCTCTGATTGCATCTGTGAGTTAGGATCATAGAGACCAATGTGACTAGTGGCCGAAGTGTTTGTCTTTGTAGTGTTCTTTTCTTTTCTTTTTTTTTTAAAGGTGTTCACTATATCATTAAAAATCATAAATCATACAAATCATAAATCAACTAAGGGCAACTATGGAAATGATTATATTGATGAATAGGGGTTGATTGTATTGATTAATGCATATATGGAAAACACTATAATTAATGAGAGGGAATATCTTGACCCTATTTTTATCCTATAGGAGAGTGAGAATGATCCTATAGATGGATTAGAGATATCAAGGCTCTTCTTGTGTTTTTGTGAATAATAGGGTCTTAAAATTATTATTAGTGACTTAAGGAATTGGATGATAAATAATGTAGAACTGAATGAAGGAAAAAAGGGACAGTAATGGATCGATGATGACCACTGGTGGCATATGAATCATATACGATGAATACGTGTCTGGAACTCTGAAGTCCAACAGAAAGGCAATCTAGTCCACTTCCCTGTGTGAAGTCATCCTATAGACAGATATCATAAATACAGAAGGATCATGGTTTGGCTTTATGTTCATGCATTCTTTATTTTTATAATCAGATCAATGAGGTAATGTATAAACAAAGATTAAGGTCATGAAGCATTGTCCAATGATAAAAAGGTGTAGTGAGACAAGGAATACTATTAATATGTATTGAAAACATACTCCTTTCCACCAAGAAGTATATGATACAGAGGTGTTGCCTCTTTGGCTAACTATTGTATCGCTGTAGTGTTAGAAAGTAATTGGCGGTGTTCAAAATCTGTGTCAGTGGCAAGGACATAGTTGTTCATTTATTAGGAGAAATTAAATAACCATTTCTCCCAATTGCAAATTCCTGAAATGACCAACTAAATGAAAGATGGAAGGCAAAGACCAGTGGAAATCAGATGTCTAGCTTTGTGTTATCATCTGCTCTGTTCTCCTCAGGGTAGAAGCACTCAAGCTGGTTTAAGCATCTTCCATGATCACAAGCTCTATGGCTGCATCTAGGTGTTAGAGAATGGAAATCAACAGAAGTTGAGATTTCCATTGAGAGTCGATGTGCTCTCAGTTTGGGTGGTTGGTTTAAGGGTATTCACTGTAGTATTAAAAATGTGAAATATAATCAGTGAATGCCAACCATCACCCCCAAATGCAATTAATATGAAGCATTGTGTTTATTAATCCAGTTTACAAAACATTGAGGTCAGCTAATGAAAGAAATGGATTGCTGGGGGAAATAATTCTATATAGACAGATGTTACAGATTAGTTCACACCAACCATGCACTAATGATAAAGTAGGAGTTTGAAATGAGCATGTTGGCTGATCCGTACTCAATACTGAGGTCAGTTAGCAAAGTAGATGTAGACTATTTGCCCTGTAGAAAATGATTTTATGTACCGATATTAGGGATGTTAAAGCTACTTTTAAAAATCTCATGGGTATTTTTATTAATAGTAAATTAATGAATTAATCTCTAACAAAATTATAATTTAGTGAAGAAAAAGAGAGTGAAATCCAAACTAATACTGAGGACTAGTAGCATATGAGGCAAGGATGAAAAAGGCTGATCTACAACTTCGTGATCCAATGCAAATCCAATGTAGAAAGAAATCTAGTCTATTGCTTCTGTTATAAATGGTCCTATAAGCAGTTGCTAGAGATATCTAATATTATTCTTGGGCTTTTGAGTTTCATAAATATTGATTGCTTATTAAAAATTAATCAATGCAAAAATAACTAAAAATGTGTGAATGGATGAAGGAAAAATAGGGCCAAATATGGAATAACTATAGCATATGTAATGAAACTAACATCATTACCAATCCATTTCTAAGGAATGGAAGTCCATTAAAAATTTATGTGGGTGTTTACACCTCATCAGAAGGAACATGGGGACAGAGCTGTGTAATTGTTGATGTTCATGTTCTGTGCTGTCTTTGGGTTGCAGGCATTTTGTTTTTGCTTTTTTAAATTGAGAATAAGGGAAAAGGTTTATATAATATAATCAACTAACTATGTGAAAGAGGGTCAAGCATGAACCAGTGATAAAACTGAGTCATATAACCAGTTATGATCATTACGATTGGCTTCACCGTGTTCCATTGGTAATCATGTCACAATGTATATGTGAATCAAAGGCCACATTGTACACTTTAAATATATACAACTGCATTTATCCATAATTTCTCAGTAAAATTGGAAAAAAAGTATGTAGTCCTTTGTCATTTATGAGAGTGAGCAGCTGGACACAGTTATTATTAATTACTGTTATCATATTGAGTTTTATACAACAGTACACATTTTATCATTATAGATTAATAAATAAGTTAATAAGTTAATACTATAAAAGGGGACAAAGCACATGACCAGTGGTGAGGACGTGGTGAGACATGGTCCATCCGTTCTATTCACGTGTTGTCCCTCCTAAGAAACAAATCTCAGCTCTCCCCAGGTTGGGTCAGGGGAACTGCACAGATAACAAAATAGCATTTCTATTCTGGGTTTTTGGGAACTTAAACAGTTTTCATTTTATTTAAGTGAATAGTTTTGTCAATTTTTTTTATGAATTAAAGAGTGAACAAATGAATATTAAGTCTATTGATACAGTTTTTTTATTTTCCTTTTTTAGAAAAAGATAGTTTATTGTCAAGTTGGTTTCCATATAACCCCCAGTGCTCATCCCCACAAGTGCCCTCCTCCAGGCCCATCACCCCTTTCCCCTTCTCCCCCACCCCCCATCAACCCTCAGTTTGTTCTCAGTATTTAAGAGTCTCTTATGGTTTGCCTCCCTCCCTCTCCTTAACTATTTTTTCCCCTTCCCCTCTCCTATGGTCCTCTGTTAAGTTTCTCCTATTCCACATATGAGTGAAAACATATGGTTTCTGTCCTTCTCTGCCTGACTTATTTCACTTAGCATGACACCCTCAAGTTCCATCCACGTTGCTACCAATGGCCGGATTTCATTCTTTCTCATTGCCAGGTAGTGTTCCGTTGTATATATAAACCACATCTTTTTTTTTTTAACTTTATAGTTTATTGTCAGGTTGGTTTCCATATAACACCCAGTGCTCTTCCCCACAAGTGACCTCCACCAAGACCATCACTCCCCATTACCTTTCCCCCTCCCCCTTCCCCCCTCAGTTTGTTTTCAGTATTCAAGAGTCTCTCGTGTTTTGTCTCCCTCCCTCTCCCTAACTCTTTTTCCTCCTTCCCCTCCCCATGGTCCTCTGTTGGGTTTCTCCTGTTAGACCTATGAGTGCAAACATATGGTATCTGTCCTTCTCCGCCTGACTTATTTCACTTAGCATGACACCCTCGAGGT
>JAQQST010002104.1:0-10847 GCA_028646485.1 Cryptoprocta ferox
TCATCATATAACTGTACTTGGGAATTCTAAAATTAGTGAAGTGTAAGCCACTTCAGGCTTTTTGTTTCCTGTGCCTCGACTGGCTCTGGCGGCAGAGTTTGCTGACTGTAGGAGAAACCCAAACACTGGCAGATGGTTAGTTGTGCTGTTGGACGTGAAGATCATCGGACCCTGCCCAGTCTGGAGAAATGCGTACCGTAAGTGTTCGTAATAACAAAACACTGGGGAGGATCTAGGCATCTTTCAATACGGAACTGGTTAAATTACGGTACATCCAAACTCTAGCATCCTAAGAGCCAAGCTGTGTCGAGGGTAGGGAATTGAAAATGTCGAGGGGGGAAAAGCTTTTCCCGTACCCTCTTAGGTTAGGTGACTGGGGCCTGTGAATTAAAGTACAAAAGACAGAATAACAGAAGACAAAAATGTACACTTTGTATCAATATTTATGTGCATGGGGGTTCACAGAAAAGAAGGGGAATTCAAAGAGGTGGTTAGAATTGAGGCTTATATACCATTTCAGCAAAAGCAGAAGGGTTTAGAGCTGACGGGGTGAATTGTGGGGAAGGGGCTAGGATATCCGTGGGGGGCTGATGGAAGAAGACGATCACGTCATAAGGTCTGTTTATGCAAACTCATCCTGGTTTCAACTTCCGTCTCTGATGGCTAAGAGTCCCTCTTCTCTCCCTGGAATGCGGGAGGAGGGGACACCTTCCTCATCAGGAAGCTTATGTCCTGCTTTAAGGCAGAAAAGGGGAGAGCACAGAACTCTTTCTGCCTCAGTTGCCTTCAGCTCAAAATAACCCTCAGGCCAAAGCGGCATATCCAGGTGATTGTCTTTACAGGGATCCGGTTACAACCCCATGAAGGTATGGATAAGGATGAAGGGCCCTCCGGAGGGAGGAACGGGCTTCTAGGAGAGCTGCAGGGCCTTTGCACCTGCTGTTCCACCTGCCCAGAGGCCCTTCCCACAGCTGTGCCCTCACCCCCTACAGATCCAAGGTGTCCCCTGAAAGGTCTTCCCCAGCACCCGCCCCTCTTCTGCTGCATTTTTCTCCCACTCCTGACATGCTGTTGCATATTTATGTCTCCCCTGATTGTCTATAGCCCCCAACCGAATTGCCGGATTTGATGACCTCTGAGCCCGCACGGGGCTGGCCTTTTGAAGCCCAGCGTTCCAGCATCGGCCACATTTTGTTCACCCACCCCTCCCTCTGTGGACGCGCGGCTGCTTCCGCGTCCTGGCTGTCGTGAACCATAGAGCTATGAGCGTGAGTGTGCGAACATCTCTTCGGGATCCCGAAATTTCGAGTCTTTGGGGTTTGCGCTCAGAAGAGGAGTTGCCGGACCACACGCTAACTGTAAGCGTCTGAGAAACCTCCACACTCTCGGCCACAGCACGGGCCACAGCACGGGCTCGCGAGCAGTGCACGAGGGTTCCGATTTCTCCACGCCCACGCCAACACTTGTTATTTTCTGGTTTTTTGTTGTTTTTTGTATTTTTTAATACAGGGGCCTGCGGTGGGTGAGAGGTGAGAGCTCCGTGGGGCCCACGTCTGCGTTTACTCATCACTGTCGGGCGCCGCCACCGAGCTCCTGCGGAGTGATGCTCACCGAGTGTTTGCTGACTGACGAACGGATGGGTGCCCGCACAAAGGAGAAGCGAATGCGTGGCCAGGAGGGGGAATTTCTGGAAGAACGGAGTCAAGCGATGTGGTTACGGGTGGTACGGGTCCAAACAAGCGGCAACAGCTCCGGACGTGTCTGCCTGACGTCCAAGCGCTCACACGGTGAGGGGTGGGGAGGGGCTGGGAGGCTCAGCCAATGAAGCCTCCGACTTCAGCTCAGGTCAGGATCTCAGGTTCCTGAGTTTGAGCCCCGTGTGGGGCTTCCTGCTCACAGCGAGGAGCCTGCTTGGGATTCTCTCATTCCTGCTTTCTCTGTTCCTGCAAGGCTCATGCTCGCTCTCACTCTCTCTCTCAAAAATAAATACACTTAAATAAATAAAAGGACACACCGGGGAGGGCACGGAGCAGCTCCCGGCCCCCCAACCCCTCCTCAGCCTTCCAAGGTCTTCCCAAGGCCAAACCCCGTTGCCCACTGGGGGCAAGGCTGTCTCCTGAGAGGCCAGGAGTGAACCTTGGGTGGGGGGGCCTCCGTCTCACAGAGACCTCAGGCCTGGGGGGTGAGGGCAGGGTCTGCGGGGGTGAGCAGAGGAAGGACAAGGGGACGCAGGAGAGGGTCCCGCCCCAGGAGCACCTCCCTGAGGGGAAGTGAGCCCAGCTCACCTCCCAGAGCCGGCTCAGCGGTGGCCCTCCCAGGATGTCACACACGTCGTGTGAAGAAGGATTCTCTCCAGCTCCTTGGTCAAGCAGGGGCGCCTGGGGGGAGCATGCAGGGGCGCGCAGGGGGACTCGGCCGCAGACCCCGCTGCGCCAGCGCGGCCGGCTCGGCGCTGTCCTGATGCGTGTTTCCGAACCAGGGTGCTTCCGTATTATCCGTTTTCCCACAGTTTGCAGGATTGGTAAGTAGCTCCAAGGCCCTGGAAGGCAGAGGTGACCCGGAAGGGCCCTCTGGAAGATGCCTGGTTTCCCAGGGGAAGGCCGCGCACGGGGTTCCGCGCCGCAGGAGCTCAACCCCTCCAAGGCCTGCAGACCCCCCTCCCCCGCCGGCCTGGGGGGCCCCGCAGACATCTGGGGAGGGGTGAACTGCGGGTTTGGAGAGTGGGGAGGAGGGAGCCCTCTCTCCGGGCTCCTGAAGCCCTGATATTCTCTCCCACGACTCTCGTCTCTTAGGGAGGAAAAGCCCAAAGCCCCAAGCACACCGAGCATCCCCATCATGCCGCAGGCTCCCGCCTCAGGGCCTTTGCACTTCCCATCACGCCTATCCTCCACACTCTCCTGCCAGGTGGTCCTCAGCGAGTTCTTCCCCGATTACACCGTGTGACCGAGAACCAACCACCCCACTCACGGACCCCACACCTGCACACATACCTCTTCCCTTGCTTACCTGTCTCCTCAGTACACATGTGCACCTGACAGGCTATCTGTCGGGCGTATGCATTTGTTTGTTGCCTCTCTCCCCCAGGCGGGACGTTGGGGTCGTTTTCTGTTTTCTCAGCCCCAGCGCTCACGACAGCGGACAGAATAAACCCTTGAGTGAGCAAATATTCAAACAACGAATGTCATCTGTTGATAAAGTAATGGCATTATCACTAGTCCGGTGAAAGCTAGTTGCGGTTAGTAATAAAAACATCGCGGCTGCTGTCACTTCCCCTCCAGCACTAGTGCTGTCAAGGGCCCTTGGAAACCAAATCTTGGAAACCGAGCGCAGCCTGTTCTCTGCGATGGGCGTCGTCTGCCACCTGGTGGCTGTCTCTGGAACTGCAAGCCATACTACGCGTTTCAGGAGCCCTTTCAGGCAGCGGTGCCCACATTTGCTTATAAATCCGCATTGGCGTCCCTGGTGAGGATGCAGACTGGCACAACCCACCGGAGGGAAATTTGGCAATAGCTCACGAAACCACATGTGCACTGCCGTTCGGCCGTGTGAACGGCATTCACGCCCAGATAGACCTCCCACAACACAAAAATCCTTACATGCACAAGGTTATTCATTGCACCATTAGTTGTCTTTTCAAACTATTGGAAACCACTTGAATGTCCTCACGTCATAGCTGGACAGACTAGTCTCAGTTGTGGCACATCCCTGGTGCATCCACACGATGGAGTGCTCTGCAGGCGGAAAAAAGAATGAGCAGGTCTCTGTGAACCAACAGGGAGCCATATCCAGGACTCGCTTTTAAGAAAAAAAACAAAGCAAAGCCCCAGAGTATATTAATCATAGGGTAACCTTCACTGAGAAAGAGGGGCTATAAGGAAACACGTGCAGGGGTCCCTGGGGGGCTCAGTCGGTTAAGGGTCCGACTTTGGCTCAGGTCATGATCTCATGGTCCATAAGTTCAAGCCCTGCATCGGGCTCTGTGCTGACAGCTCAGAGCCTGGAGCCTGCTTCGGATTCTGTGTCTCCCTCTCTGTCTGCCCCTCCCTTGTTCACATTCTCTCCCTCAAAAATAAAAAAAACATTAAAGAAAACACATGTATCTGTTCATTTGTGCAAGAGAAATACAGAGAGGATAAAACCGTAACCAAAGAGGCGGGTCCCTATTCTGTGGAAAAGAGGTAGAGAAGAGGGAATGAGGTCAAAACACCAGGGACAGGGACAGGGACACAGTTCTCTGGGTTTATCTTTTTCTCAATCTTTGACTTTCAGAACCATTGTGATATTTCATGCACCTTCACTTACAATTAAACAAGTAAAACCAGGGGCACCTGGGTGGCTCAGCGGGTTAAGCGCCTGACTCTTGGTTTCGGGTCAGGTCATGATCTCACTGTTTGTGGGTTTGAGCCCCGCGTCCAGCTTCATGCTGACAGCACAGAATCAGCTTGGGATTCTCTCTCCCTCTCTCTCTGCCCTTCTCCCACTCGTGCTCTCTCTCTCTCTCAAAATAAATAAAAGTAAACGTAGGGGGAAAAAAGCAAGTAAACCAACCAGGATGAGGGGGAACCCGAAATGGAACACAGACACTAACAGATGGACCTAACACACGACCACGGACTCACGCCCCCACTGAAGCCTGGGCAAGAAAAGAAGTCGCCTAAGGAACCCTGGAAGAAGTGTCTTGACTGGACGCAGCAAGGCTGTGATCCGGTTAGTAAGCGTGCTCCTCGTGAGGTCGGGGCTCGACACTCGAACTGCGTTACGTGTCTTGAGAGCCGAGATTGTCCCCGTTGGAGGAAGGATGTATAATGAAGGGATAGGAGCACAGCCAGAAGATGAACCAGAGGTAAGCCGTGGTCACAGAGGCAGAAATATAGCCGGGGTGGGGGCAGTAACACACGCATGCGTCCCGGCTCCCGCCGAGGGGGTCTGGGAGCTGTGACGGCCCAGGGCAGACCAGCACATCCAGCTCCCAGGGCCTGGTCGCTGAGTGCCGTTCTCCAGTCCAAGGAACAAGGGCTCTTCGGAGAAGTGGTTGAGTCCCCGGCTGAGGCAGGGAGCAAACAAGACGATCCTGGAACGTCTTGGGTTTCCAGACTGTAAGAAACTGCTCAGAAGAGGGTAGGGCTTGTTCAAAGTACAACGGAGCCCGCCTGGGGGTCCTGGCAACGTTCGAGCCAGAAAACAAATAACAAAACTACTGGAGTTTAATATGATGAAATAGATATCCATGTGTCTATCCTGATATAAGTAAATAATCAAACGGGGGGAGAAAGGACAGGTCTTCCTTACAGTAGAATCCAATTAATAATGGTAGAAGGAAAGAGGAAAATCAGCACCAGGCAAATACCGACACCACTGCAATAATTACTGCAGAAAAGACCCGTTGACAGATGCTCACACTAGTGGGTGGAAGTTTGAGGGGCAGATTGGTATAGACTCCGGAGTATCCTCTAAGACATTTCTTTGTTACCAAGAAGAAGCCAGCAGACACCACCTTAATCAAGCCGTGAAGGTCACTAACAACAGTGCTGGGGGGTATTCACCAGGACACATCACAACTCTGGTGTTCTTTTTTTTTTTTAAGTTTATTTATTTTGGGGGGTCTGGGGGGAGGGACAGAGAGAGAGGGGGAGAGAATCTCAAGCAGGCTCACCACCGTAAGCACAGGGCCCAACGCAGGGCTCAAACCCACGAACCATGAGATCAGGACCTGAGGCGAAATCAAGTCAGACACTTAACTGCCTGAGCCCCCCCGGCACCCCGTGTCTCTGGTGTTCTTGCCAAAAATGCATAACCTGATCCGCAGCGTGAGAAAACAAACATCATTCAACCCAAATGGATATTCTACAACACAGTCGATCGCTATTCTTCAAAATCGCCAAGGTCACCATAGACCGGCCTGTTCCACTGCGGAGGCGAGTAAGGAGGGCTGGCTGTATGCGCCGTGGGCTGCTGGCCCGGATCCCAGAACAGACAGAAGTGAAATGAACTTCACACTAGTTAATGAGCAGTATTGCACCCATATTACCGTTTTCGGTTGTCGCGGTTCTCCCACGGTTACGTAAGAGGCCGAGGTTCGGGGAAGCTGCGGAAGGAGGAACTTTCTGTGCTACTGTTGTCTGTAAATCTGAACTGAGTTCCAAATAGATCTTTTGAAATCTGTGTGGAGTGCCCACGATGTGCCAAGCTCTGTCCCAGACACCAAGAACAGCAGACACCATCCTGTCTGCGTGATGGCTGCGTGCCAGGGGGCCGGGACAGACGAGAAACAGGTCGATAGAAAGCGTGATGTCACACAGTGATGGTATTGCAAAGAAAATGCATGCAGTGGGTGGAGTGGTAGGAGAGGTCACCCGGGCGGTCAGAGGGGGCCTCCCTGAGCAGGTGACCCTCTGGGCGGCGACCAGAACGACAAGCATAGCGGCCGGCACTGTTACCCCCAGGGAGAGAAGCCATGTGCAAAGGACCTGAGGCACAAATGGGCTTGCTGTGGCCTAGCTGGGAGCTCAAAGGGCCCAGAGGCTGGTTGGCTGCCTCTCTATGTTTGGGGGGAGGGCACAGAGGGCCCCGTGGATGTTTCTTTGTACGTTACAGGGACTTCTTGGTTTCCTGTATCTCCCTCACTAGAATATAATGTGAAATCTCATTGTAAAATGTTGGCCATTAATCCAGAGTTTTAAAAAATTTTGCTGGCGGCCAAGACATAGCCTTTCCCGTACTACCCGCCCACCGGGGCGTCTCTCCCAGGGAAATGAAAATACACCTGCACGCCGGAAGCTGCGCGCGATTCTTTGCAGCAGGTGTCCACACGTAAGAGCCCATCCTGCAAAGGACCAGAATGTCCCCACGTCCCCAGCAGGAGGCGGCAGAGACTCCCTGGAGGGAACTCAGGGCGTTAAGGCTGGATCACTCCAGTCATGCGACATCCTCCAAACGACAAAATCTTGGAGATGGAAACAGGCCAGTGGTGGTGGGGAGCCGGGTGGCGGTGGGGGCCTGGGGGGAGGCTGTTCTGGTGCCGTTGCAAGGGGCACGTGCGGGGCGTCCCGAGCTGGGCCGGCCCCGGGTCTTAGCCGGGGTGGTTCCTCCGAGCCGCACAGAACGGTCTACACTTGCTGTTCCAGTGTCAGAAACTGGGTGAAGGGTAAAAAGGGGAGGCTCTGTTCTACCTTTTCAGCCTCTTGGGAATGGATCATTATTTCAAAATATAAGCTTCAGAAAATGACTGTGGGCCAAGCACACACGATGGGGGCAGGGAGAGGTTTGGTCCCTGAGCCAACAGTTTGTAACATCTGGTGTCAAGGAACAGGACATTTGCATTCTTGATCCTTTGCCCATATTCCTCCCGCCTCACTTCTCTGGTTCCGAGGCCAAGGCCAAGGTCAGCAGGAAGGTGGACGTGTCATCCCAGGCATCAGAAACGGCAGGTGGCGGGGCGCCTGGGTGGCTCAGTCAGTTAAGCGTCCGACTCGGCTCAGGTCATGATCTCACAGTCTGTGGGTTCGAGCCCCGTGTCGGGCTCTGTGCTGACAGCTCAGAGCCTGGAGCCTGCTTCCGATTCTGTGTCTCCCTCTCTCTCTCTGCCCCTCGCCTGCTCATGATCTATCTCTCTCTGTCTCTCAAAAATAAATAAATGTTAAAGAAAAAAAATAAATAAATAAAAGAAACAGCAGGTGGAAAGATCTGGTGTGTGTGTGTGTGTGCGTGTTGCATTAATTATCTCTGTGTAATAAATTACTACAAACTCAGTGGCTTAAAGCAACACACATTTATTATCGCAGTTTCTGTGTGTCAAGAGTATGAGCTCAGAGAGCAGGCTTCTCTGCTCAGGGCGTCACCAGGCTGAACTCCAAGCGTCGGCTGGGGTCTCACCCAATCCGGGGGCCTCTTCCAGGCCACCGGTTGCGGCGAGAATCCGTGTCGCCGTGCTCTGACAGTGAGACCACGAGGAGAGCGCCCCACAGGACACACCACGACCACGGGAGTGACCACCCCGTCACAGTCCTGGCTCCCGTCCACACGCGAGGGAGAGCTTGGCCACACAAGCCCTTCCGGGGTCTGCCCGCCAGATACTCCAGAAAGGCTTGCGGCGACCATGCCAAGCAGGGCACTGACCGTCCCCTTACTTCCTGGTTGGCGTCCCCGCAGGGTCCCTGTCCCCTGTGCTGGAGCGGCTTCCCTGTCTGTGGCGGGGTCTGCCGTGGGGCTCAGATCTGGTGTCTGATGGGCACCTCTCCCCTGGTGTGACTTGCTTCTAACCACTAGATCATGCGACAGCTGTTACTCCTCTGATCTCCTTACATCATGTAGGACTGGAGACCTCCTCCTCCTCCCGCTGGCCTTGAGGGAGCAAGTCGCCGTGAGTCCTACCGCCACAAGGAGATCGTCAACCCCGGGGGGGGGGGGGAGCCCCTGTGACCAGGGCATCAGCGCTGGACGACCATGGAGAGCCAGTATTTACAGGTGGCCTGTCGACGGCTCTTTTTAAACCCGAGTGGAGTGATGTTAGGAGTTTATGTTATAACAGTAGAATCAGGGACACCTGGGTGGCTCCGTCGGTTAAGCATCTGACTCTTGATCTCGGCTCAGGTCATGATCCCAGGGGGTGGGATGGAACCCCATGTCGGGCTCCAAGCTCAAGGAGCCAGCTTAAGATTCTCTCTCTCTCTCTCTCTCTCTCTCTGCCCCTGTCCCCAGCTCACACACTTTCTCTCTTTAAAAAAGAAAAAAAGCCCAGCAGAATTCAGTAGCTTTCTTAAGGTCCAGCTGCTGAATCTAATGCATTTTTACATGATGATATTGCACGAAACTGACTGGGCTAAGAAAACACAGCTGTCTAGGCAAAACCGTCATCTAAGCTCGGCAGGAGACTCGGCAAAGACGCAGAGACACTATTTTGTAGAAATTGCTAAATCCAAATGCATAGCAGATTTTGCTCTAATTTATATCCTCTGTCGACTTGCTATCTATAAGGAATTGTAATTTTTTTATTTTTTGCCTTTTCTTATGGTCCCATCTTTAATTACTAGTGACCTGGGCAGAAGTACAATAAATAGGATTTATAAAATTACATTTTTGGGGGCGCCTGGGTGGTTCAGTCCATTAAGCATCTGACTTCGGCTCAGGTCATGATCTCACAGTTTGTGAGTTTGAGCCCCACGTCGGGCTCTGTGCTGACAGCTCCGAGTCTGGAGTCTGCTTCAGATTCTGTGTCTCCCCCTCCCTCTGCCCCGCCCCCACTCATGCTGTCTCTCTTTCTCAAAAATAAATAAACATTAAATTACATTTTTGCCTATCAGACAAATGGGGGATGTTTGTGAAGGTTACAGGTGAATATATCTACTCTTGAATACTCTTCCTGGTTGTTAACATGTAAATAAGATCAGAATGAACTAGGGGTTGGCAAACTTCCTATAAATGGCCGGTCAGTAAACATTTTCAGCTTTGTGGGCCATAGGGTTTCGGTTGCAATAATTCAACACTGCCATTGAGCACAAAACCAGCCACAGGCGATATGGAAATGAACGGGCCAGCTGTGTTCCAATAAAAGTTATGAACTGAAATTTGAATTTATGTAACGTTCATGTTATGAAATATTATTCATCTCTTTCTCAATCATTTAAAAATATAAAAGCCAAGGGCGCCTGGGTGGCTCATTTGGTTGAGCATCTGACTCTTGATTTCAGCTCAGGTCATGATCCCAGGGTCGTGGGATGGACCCTTGCATCTGGCTCTGCACTGAGCGTGGAGCCTGCGTGAGACTCTCTCCCTCTCCCTCTGCCCCTCCCCCACTTGAGCTCTATCTCTCTGTCTCTCCAAAAATAAAAAATTAAAAAAAATATGAAAGCCAGGGGCACCTTGGTGGCTGAGTCGGTTAAGCTCAGGTCTTGATCTTGGGATTTTAAGTTCAAGCCCTGCACTGGGCTCCATGCTTGTGTGAAAAAGTGAAACAAAACAAAACCAAAAAACAAAAAGTTGCTTAAAAAAATAGCAATAAATAAATAAAAGCGATCATTAGCTCACGGGTAGTAAGAAAACGGGCGGCGGGCTGGATTTGGCCTGTGGGCCATGGTTCGCTGACCCCTGGCTTTTTAGATCACCTCCATCAGACTACAGTCTGTGCCACACTGAGGCCACAGGTTAGACCCAAAGTGCTTTCTGCTTATCCGCATGTCCTCAGGGTGCCATGAAACTAACTCACAGAGTCCCATTTGCTTGAAAAACTCAGAACACGGGAGGCACAAAGGAGTCGTCTCAGCTCCTTCCTTTTTTCCCCATCCTGCTTGGTCAAGACGAAAAGCAGAGTGTCAAGAATGACAAGACAGGAAGAGATGGGCGGGTGGCTTTCGTCTGAGGTCTGACTCCCACATACACGGGGGCAGAGCCGAGGACTTTGCCCAAATTCAGGACTCCTCTGTCAGGCACACATGAATCTGGACTGAACTAGAAATAAGCAACTTCCACGGCCTTCCCCAGCTAGCTTCTCTCCCCTGGCCTGACCTGCATGTCTGTAAAACTACCCGCTGACCTAGATTAGGGGGTCAGTAAGCTACTTTAGCAGCCTCGGGTAAGTGTAGTTTCCATCAGCCATACTAACATGCCAAAATTTCCATATATTTTTATTTATTAACTAAAAAAAATTTTTTTTTCTGAGTTAAGATATTTATTAGTGTTTATACAAACAAGATGCAACCACTGATTCAAAAATAGGGTGTTTTCCTCAATGAGAATACATTCTTTAATAGGACTCTATTTGAATAAGAATTCCATACAAATAGAATATATACTTAACACAAGAAAGGAAGGATTTTACATTACACAAAACAGACATTCAGTTGGTTCAATCA